>CM030172.1:26698222-26822607 GCA_017639675.1 Aplochiton taeniatus | reverse complement strand
GGGCCAGCTTCCTGGACTCCACCCTGAGAGGCAGGTCCCGCGTAGAGCCACACATGCTGCCCAGGAGCGTAGCGGGGCGCAGGAATGCGACGACGGTTGGCGGACCGCTGGTAACGGTCCGAGGAGCGAAGGAGAGCGGTGCGGGCCAGTCTCCACGTGCGCTTGCACCGCTGGATGAACGACCCCACTGGAGCACCTGAGAACGGAGACTGGCTTGGACAAACAGCCGGTTAATGGGACAAGCACCGGGACCAGGACGCCCCTCCAGGGAACGCTTTAGCTTGTCCACGATCGCCCAGGATACTGCTTCGACCAGGCAGGTCCGAGGCAGGATTTCCTCAGGGTGGGAAGGAACACTTGCAGGCTGGAACTGACGGGACAAGGTGTCCGGCTTGACGTTTTTGGAGCCTGGGCGGTAGGAGAGTAAATTCAAAACGGTTAAAGAAGAGAGCCCACCTGGCTTGTCGGGAGTTGAGTCGTTTGGCCGTTCTGATATACTCCAGGTTCTTGTGGTCTGTCCAGACCACGAATGGCCGCTCGGCCCCCTCCAACCAGTGTCTCCACTCCTCCAGAGCCAGCTTAGCCGACACCTCCGGTGTCTGAAGCATCCACCTCCACCACGAACTGACGAGACGGGTCTGGAAACAGGAGGATGGGTGCGGAGGTGAACCGCGCCTTCAGCTTACTGAACGCCTCCTCTGCCGCGGAGGACCACCGGAACGGGTACTTCAGGGAGGTGAGAGCGGTGAGAGGACCCGCCACCGAGCTGTAATTCCGGATGAACCGTCGATAAAAGTTGGAGAATCCCAGGAAGCGTTGGAGCTCCTAAGTGTAAGTGGGGTAGGCCAATCTGTGACCGCCCGGGTCTTGTCCGGATCCATCTGGATGTTGCCGGTGGATATGACAAACCCCAGGAAGGACACCTTTGTGGTGTGGAACTCACATTTCTCCGCTTTCACAAACAGCCTATTCTCCAGAAGCCTCTGGAGTACCTGACGGACGTGCACCACATGCTCCTGTGTGGACTTAGAAAAAAATCAGGATGTGATCCAAGTAAACGAACACCGACATATTGAGCAGGTCACGAAGAACATCGTTTACTAAACCTTGAAACACCGCGGAGCGTTGGTAAGACCAAAGGGCATCACCAAGTATTCATAGTGACCGGAGGGAGTATTGAAGGCCGTTTTCCACTCGTCTCCCTCTCGGATCCGTACCAGATGGTAAGCATTGCGGTGGTCCAATCTGGAGAAGATCGTCGCCCCTTGCAAGAGTTCAAAAGCAGATGAGCTCAGGGGGAGTGGATACCTGTTTTTGACGGTGACGTCATTCAGCCCTTTGTAGTCGATGACCGGGCGAAGGGATTTGTCCTTCTTCCGCACGAAAAAAAAATCCCGCTCCTGCCGGGGACGAGGAAGGGCAAATGAGTCCCGCCGCCAAGGACTCGCGATGTACACCTCCATCGCCTTGATCTCTGGAGCCGACAAGGAGAAGAGTCGTCCTCTGGGAGGTGTGGTGCCTGGAAGGAGCTCAATGGCGCAGTCATAGGCGCGGTGTGGAGGCAGCGAGGAAGCCCGAACTTTGCTGAACACCTCCTTGAGGTCCAGGTACTCACTAGGGACCCCCGAAAGGTCCAGGACCTCCGGGGAAACAGGCAGACAGGAAGCCAATGACAGAGCAGATTTAAGACAAATCGCATGACAGTGAGCACTCCATTGCAGTACAGTCTCCGACGCCCAGTCTATGTGAGGGTTATGCCTCCTAAGCCAGGGGAACCCCAGAATGACTGGGTGCATGTATTAAATGAAAGCGGAGTGTCTCCGTGTGGTTACCCGACATGCCCAACCGGAGAGGAACAGTTTGGTGGGTAACCTGGGCCAGGATATAACCGTCCAGGGCTGTAGCTTTGATGGGCCTCCTTAACGCCTCCCTTCCGATCCCTAGCTTAGAGGCTAGCTCTATATCCAGCAGGTTGGCGTCTGCTCCAGAGTTAATGAAGACGTTGACCTGGTGGGTCTTCCCCGAACAGGAGAGTTGGGCATGGATCGAAGGTTGATAGGGCATTTGGAAGTTCATGGTTCGGCTCACCAGCGCCCTCTGGGTGACTGGGGAGCCCTGCCTTTTACTGGGCAGGAAGAAACAAAATGGTCATCTCGACCGCAGTACATGCACAGTTTATCCTGCCGGCGGCGCTGTCGTTCCTCGGCGGAAAGGCGAGTCCTACCCCGCTGCATGGGTTCTGGGGAGTCTCTGGCGGTGCCGACGCCCCGTTCCGAAGGGAAAGCTGGAGTGGGGGAAAGTTTCTCCTTCCTCCTCTCCTGCAGACAACCACCTATGCGGATGGCGAGAGCAATTAGTGCATCAAGGTCTTCCGGTAGGTCCCTGGACGCCAACTCGTCTTTGATACAGTCCGAGAGTCCCTGGTAGAAAGCGTCGAAGAGAGCCGAAGCATTCCAGTTGCTCTCTGCCGCCAAAGTGCGGAGCTCGATGGAGTAATCCGCCACAGACCTCGCCCCCTGTGACAGGGTGAACAGCCCTCGAGCTGCCTCTCGTCCCGGCGTTGCGTGGTCAAAGACCTTCCGAAGCTCCGCAGAAAACAGATCGATAGACGAGCAGATGGAAGATTGTTTCTCCCACTCCGCCGTTCCCCAGTCTCTGGCTCGTCCGGAAAGCAACAATACGATATACGCCACTCTGGACCTCTGCGTGGGGAAGGCTGATGGCTGGAGCTCAAAGGCGAGCGAACATTGAATTAAGAATGGCCGGCAAGAACCCGGCATACCTGAGTAGCGTTCCGGGGGATGCAGACGCGCTTCTGACGCTGGAATGGGAGGACGGGAGGGTGCGGCGGCAACTGGCAGTTGGCTCTGAAGGCTCTCTATTCTTCCTTCGTGACGAATCGCCATATCCTGAATTACATCCGCCAAGGCTTTAAGGCTCTGGGTGAGTTGCTTGATAGCCTCTCTGAGATTCCAGCTCAGCTCGAACGGCTGCAGAGTCGGCTGGGTTCATTTCGGGCCAGATTGTTCTGTTACGCCTTTAGGGCGGGACAGGCAGAGAACCCAAAAGCACGACAACTGAAGACGTAGGGTAGTTTGAGGAATATGGCTTTTACTCAGAGTAGTACAGGCAGGGGGTCAAAAACCAGGAAATCAGTCCGATGGCAAACAGAGCAGGCAAGGGGCAGGCAGGCAATCCAAATCCAGGAAATCAGTCCGATGGCAAACAGAGCAGGCAAGGGGCAGGCAGGCAATCCAAATTACGATACAGGCAAAACTAGGTCAGACACGGGTATGTAATATTTGATTCACTGGAGAGCTTGGCGATACAACACAAGACAATCTGGCAAAGGACCAAGACAACCGAGGTGATATATATACAAGTACTAATGAGGTGATGAGTTGCAGGTGTGAGGCTGAGCTGAGTAAACCAGGTGGAATGAGTGAGCTGATTGGTGTGAGGAGCCCGCTCTGAAAAACAAGAGAAGTTAGAAAGTGACAGGAACCCAAAACACCATAATAATATTGTGCAACTAGGTGGAAACCGTGACAGTTGATCCATAATTTACCAAGCTGACTAGCAAAAAATGTATAGGTTATGGGCACGGTCACACATAAATCAAATGAACATTGTCAAATGTTCGCCTTCCATTCAGAGTCCCTAAAGGGACATTGAAAAAATCTATCTCGTGCGCACCAGATAGTATCTTGTGAGCACGACATAGTATCTCGTGCTCAGTAGATACTATCTGGTGAGCACGAGATAGTTATTTATTTATTTTTTATTTTTTTAATGGCCCTTTAGGGGATCCGTATATTTCCGTTGTATGCGTGCAAGTAGTATTTTAGATTTAAATCTAGGAGAGGCTTGGCTTAATCAATGTCAATAGACCGATACGATAGAATCGGTCTATTGACATGAAATGACAATGAAAATGACATGAAATCTTTGCATTGGTTGTGTTTTCTGTTTCAGTCGATCTGACAAAGCTGGACATCCTCAGTGGTTTGTGTTGGGTGTTGGACAAGTTATCAAGGGTCTAGACATTGGGATGACTGGAATGTGTCCCGGAGAGAAACGGCAAGTAACTGTTCCACCTGATCTAGCATTTGGACAGAAAGGAAAACGTAAGTAAATGGGGGGTAAACACATTCATGACACACACATCCACAATATGGTTATTATTGAGATAGCAGAAATAGAGAAAAAAACTCAAAACAGTTCTAAAGAACGAAAGAATTAAATGTTCCAAGCAAATTAGAAAATGGCAATATGCTAATGCATACATTGTACATTATTTATTTAAGACAGTGACAGAACTTTACTATCTAAAAAAAGAGGAGCAGATCATCACTGCAGCACAGTATCACACATTTGCAATTATAGCAGAGGCTCTAATCTTGGGATAACCAACTGAGGCTGTGTCTGGAATATATCTGGTTCATCCCTTCCCTATTCATTATGGTGAACGTCTATGCAGAACGCTATATAAGGGGGTTCAATTTGTGATTGTGAGTTTGGGTCTATTCAAGGCTGTACGTTTAGTTAAGCTAAAGATTTCAGAAGCACAAAGAAAAATGTAGTAGCATACATACGTGGATGCTTAACCTCTTTAACAATAGGATTCTATTTTTAAATGTTTGTCTAAAAAGACATTCCCTAAATTGATGGCTAATTGTGTCCCTGACCAAAGTACAGCATTGATTGTGATGCTAGCTAGGTGAAAAATAGAGACTGTGCTAACAGAACATCTAGAGGGGCTGCTCCACTTGTAATATTAGTCAGATTATTTTGAGATGGGCCTTGTTTCAAAGCTAAGATTTTACTGATTCCGAGGGTATAAATACTCTTGCGAAAGAAATTGTAACATTTCTCATATGCTTTAAGTAGTAAGGTCCTTGACAACACAATAATTTACCTGTATGCAACTGTGTTTCAGTAGTTGCAGAAGACAGTAGAGACTTCAAAGCTCAAGTACATTCCCCATGTAATCATTGTTTCTTAAGCTGATTTTTACACATCTGATACCAGTGCACATGTGCAAGTGGATTTCTCTTCGGACAGAATCATTTTGAATAGCGATGGCATTGGTCGTTATGTTGTTCACATTTTTCCTGTAAACTCCATAAAACTGATAAATAAATATGTATACAGATAGTATCCACTGAAGTATAGTGCATCAATGCTGAATGTTTCAGCCACAAAAAATAGATAATCTATTTTGAATTCAAACCAGTTATTGCCATTATTGGTAACACCACATGATATATGGTTGCACCAAATTATAAGAAGTGAATAAGCGAACTCATGTGGTTAAACTTCAATTTAAAAAGATCAATACACAATACATTTCATAAAAAAAACAGAACAAACTCGTTTTCATTGTAATTTCATGGAATTCTCGTGGACACAAACATTTTCATACACATTTAATTTACATCTCATCTCATGTGCAACACTACAGGCTTTGTCGTTCACAATCTTTAGAAACAAACATTTCACATAACTTAATTAGCACAACACACGCTAAGAGCCCACCCTAATTAAACTATGCAATAACTATACAATGTTTAGGGATGCTAACATTTCATTACACTCATCACATTTCATTAAAAAGTGCAAAGAGATATTCTTCTTATATCTCTCTGGCAGCTCACTTGACTTTAAATGTGTAACATTTCCCTGTTATTTTCTTCTCTGGTAGCTAAAACAGTAGCATATAATCTCATGGCATAAATTTAAATTCGTACAGTCAATTTTAATTCAGACTAATGATAGATAACAGAAAGGTTATCAGAAGAGATAAAATTCCTCCCAACATGACAGTTGGAAACACACTAGAGAAATATTTACTTCATGTTACATTACTTATTTTGTATACCTCTCTTTTTTTCTAGCAAGGTACTCAGCGCTTGCTGCAGGATTTTCTTTCTTTGCTTATTAATGTCCTCTAGGAAATAGGTTAAATAGTTATAAATGATTAATAAATGCATAATTTCATATATTAAATTTCATGAAAAATGACTGAAATTGCAGATAATCCTACAGATGTTAAGTTAGACAAAAATAAAGAAGTGTATGTATCTATGGATCATTAAATAAATATCAATGCAAAAAAACTGCCAATGCACAACATTTTTATCCTGTACTTTGTTCTGCAATGGTTGCACCAAATGATACTTTGTGGTACATGAGGCTTTTAAGGTACAGAATTGGCCACCTAAGAAAAACAGACATTCTTACCACCAAAGGTCACTATCAAATGTATCATTCGAATTTTGATTCGCACATAAAACTAGAGATGCACTGGTCGACCGGCCATCAATGGGAACTGGCCGTTTTTTGCTCTTAACACGCAATCGGCAACCGGATGTTTTTTTGTTTATTTTGGCCGGTCTGATACATTTTTTTAAAGGGAAAAATGCATTTGGACAGAAAAAGTAGGCTTCACGTCATTGACCCATATGCGATCAAGACTGTCGCACTGTACAGCCTGTACTGTACACCCAACAATGCAATAATTTCCTGAAAATTTTATAAGGCCTGAAAATGTAATAAAACCCAATAATGTAATAACTTGACCAATAATGTAATACGTTCTGACTGAGATTGTAATAAACATTTGAATAATGTAATTTGTTATTTAACTTAATTTGTAAGTTTTAATGTTGTCATGGATCATAACCTATATACTACAAGCAGCAAGAAAAATAGGATACATCTGACCAAGTTTATTAACATGTCACTGCAGGAAATGGGCCTTATTGATGTCTGGAGAGAGCTCCACCCGTTAGAAAAGGGACTATACACACTACTCAATACCTCATTCTGTCTATTTTAGAATTGCCTACTTTTTAATGAACATGGATTAGGGAGTGCAGAAACAGAGAAGTAGATATATCGGATCACAGTGTGGTAAGCTTGACAATGCACCTGAATAGTAGAAACATTAACTGTATGGAGGCTCAATGGAGGCATTTTAAATAACAAGGCAAATGAGGAACAGATAAGGGAAGAGATAAACAGGTATGTACAAGAGATTGGTAATGGGGATGTGGACCCTGCAATACTGTAGGATGCTTTGATAGGCGGTCATCCGTAGAAAGCTGATTGCTCTGACAACATCACAAAAAAAGGCCCGTTTAGCCACCTACAAACACAAAGTAGGGAAATTGAGACAACTGGCGAAAAAACATAAAAATACATGGGATCAGTTGATATTGCAACAAATTAAAGAAATAAGAGGGGATATATGTGTCAGGGTCCGGATGCCCCTGCCACCACCAGATGTTGCGGCGGTCCAGCCCCTAGGACAGCACCTAGGAAGCCGCCATGCAGCCAAGCTGTGTAGCCATGCCCTAATCATTTGTTGATGGTTTTCACCTGTGCTCTATTATCTTTATTTGTCCCCAGTCTGTGCTTGGTTCCTATTTAAGTCCCTCTCCCTGTTCAGTTCATGTTCCGACATTACGTTTTGCTGTGCCGTATCGCCGTACCTTGTAAGCCTGTTTCTTTAAGTAAAGCAAAGCTCCACTTCACGTCTCTGGCTTGGAATGTTTCTTTGTGTGTCTGCATTTGGGTCTTCACTGGTAGAGATCGTAACAGTATGAGACTTTTAGGGGAGATATAGAAAAAAAGGGCAAGATTTGTAAAGCAGACTTATTATGAATCAGGGCCAAAAGCAACCAGACTGACGATAAGACGTCTACGTAAACAGCGGCCCGCTAGCATAATCAATAAAATAAGGGACCCCCAAACCAACCAATTATTACATATTAAGAAACTACTCCAAACCAGAATCAGCCGATAAAAAAACAATGCGACTTTTTCTTAATTCACTCGACCTACCATCTATTGGTGAGGCACAGAATGAAACAATAACGTCAGAAATCCCAGTTGAGGAACTAGAGTCTGCAATTAGTTGACTGAAGGCCAGTAAATCCCCAGTCAGCGACGGGTTCCCTTCTGAATGGTACAAAGCCTTTAAAAAGGAACTAATGCCCCTACTCTTGTCCTTCTGAATGGTACAAAGCCTTTAAAAAGGAACTAAAGCCCCTACTCTTGTCCTTCTGATGGTACAAAGCCTTTAAAAAGGAACTAATGCCCCTACTCTTGTCCTTCTGATGGTACAAAGCCTTTAAAAAGGAACTAAAGCCCCTACTCTTGTCCTGCTTTAACGGGGTTCTTAAAGAGGGCAGGACTCCCCCATCATTGAAGGAAGCAATTATTTCCATTTTACCCAAGGAAGGCAAAGATAAAGAACAGTGTGAAAATTACTGTCCAATTTCACTTGGAGAGAGGCAGGGCTTTTTCCTACTCTCTATGCCCTTCATGCTGAACCTTTAGCACAAGTGGCAGTCAATAGTGGTATATTACATTGTATTCATATGACGTTGTTTTTAAATAACTCTGCTGGTATAAAAATATGCATTACCTGTATATGGTCGCATCCTCAAAAAATTGCCTCAGATTTCACATTGAATCCGTAAATAAAATACATGGGATCTTTTTCACCACGTAGACCTCCCATGCCACTCTGAGGTTAAGGAAAATTTTGATACATGAAGGGCCAGCACATACAGTATCACAAATTATTTGCATCTGTAACCCCTGTATGGTTATAGTGAGTTTTGTCTGTAGTATCTGCTTTCATTTGTTTTCAGACTAATAATGTGACCAGCTGTCTAAGATATTAATGGTATGTTCATCAGCACTTTTGTTATAAAATTAAAGCTTGCCGGGCTGCCGGCTGGAAAGGGTTAAACTTTCATATCCTACAATATAACTTTAAATTGCTCTAAAAAGGAAATGACTAATGATTTAGTGACCTTTGCTCTCAGGGGTGATAGTCTTTTGAGCGTGTCCTATGAATTATGGTTTTGGGGTTTAAAAGGGTTGTAAGGTATAAAGGCAACTTGCCCATCAATGCCTTGATATATTTTTTTTCACTAAGACCATCCCACTCTCTTATGAAGCATACTGTGTGGAGCTCTAAACTATCTGGATCAACTGGAACTTATTTATCCAGATAGCTCATAACTCGTATGTATGTATGCAAAAGCGTATTAATTGTGAGCAATGTAAGGGAGAGTTTTATGAAATTGCCATGAGCTTAGAAATGTATAACATTCAAATATAATTTGTTAAATTTTTAGATTTAATGTTTCGTTCAAGTGTGGTATTTCTTTCATGTATTGGGCCTTGAAAAAAAGATAAAAATGTTTAAATTGTATTTTTATTTTTGTTTTTTGTATTTGAATAGACCCAGTTCCTCCCAATGCTACGTTGATCTTTGAGGTGGAGCTCTTTTCAGTGTCCAGAGGTCCACGCAGCATGGAGTCATTTGGAGAAATAGACCTAAATAAAGACAGAACCCTGACAAAG
This sequence comes from Aplochiton taeniatus, assembly GCA_017639675.1. Taxonomy (NCBI): domain Eukaryota; kingdom Metazoa; phylum Chordata; class Actinopteri; order Galaxiiformes; family Galaxiidae; genus Aplochiton; species Aplochiton taeniatus. Next base: position 26,813,223 of record CM030172.1, on the reverse strand, counting down.
GATGAGGTACTGGCATGAACAATCATCCAATCTTAAAAATGTTAAGATTATTATTGAAGTCACACACAATATTTGCCACTGTTATAAACATTCCAATATGTATAATGTTGAAGTTCTCAAGCTGAGCAAGTAAAACGCAACACTACATTTTTTTTTAAACTACTTAATGTAAAAACGAATATATTTTATAATAGTTTATCTGAATTCCTACATTAACCTATCTGAAAGTGATACTGATTGTGTGTATGGTTTCACTTTTTTGGCTGCAACTATATGACTTATTTAGATTTTTTGTTATATGAATGTATTACATTGAATAAACTGTACTCTCTTCTTTTAGGTCATAGAATACTTGAAATTGGAGTATCAAAAAGGCAGTGGTCAACGTGATGATACTTTCTTCAACAGCATTTTGGCTGATATATTTCGCAAGAGTGACCATAATGGTGATGGACTGATATCAGCGAAGGAGTACGATGTTTATGGACATGATGAGCTCTAGGCCCTGTTAATTACCGAACTTTCTCTGTCGTTGTTTACTTGTCTCAGTTGAATACATTGAAAGCCACTATTAGTTTGTAATTATTTTCCCACTGTAAAATGCATATGTTGACTTTTTATAGATATGAGGTGGGCAGATTAAATACTTTGTTTTGTAATGGCTATATTACTAACCCAAACTTTTTACATTAAGAATTTGATTTGATATGAACCGCTCTATTTAGTTTTATTGTCTGTTGTGTGTCATTGCATATTGGTATATTTCTTCAATATTGTTTATAATATTTTTCTAATTTGTATTGCATGTACAATATTGTTTTTTTTATTTAATCACTTGTATTACTATTGTTAAAGCACTTAGTAACATTTCTTGGAAAAGTGCTAAATACGTATTGTTTTAGACATAAAAGAATGGCCCAAGACTGTTTTTTCTTCGATAAGTTAATAATTCCTAAATAAAAACGAAATTATCATAATATTCACCTAGGCTTGGTAGTTGGATGCATGTTTTGTATTTGATAATATGATTGAAAGGTTTTCAGTGTAAGACAAACATTTACTTTAACCCTTTCGTGCCTGAACCAAAAAGTTCCAAAATTCTATTCACCAGAATATGAAGTTGAAGTGCTAAAATGTTTGTGTTGTACTCATGGTGCATTCACACATGTAAACTGCACATACCATTTTTAAGAAAATAAGTAGTTCTTTCAAATGATATAAATATATGTAGGATTATGTGATTTTAATCATCCTTTATCAAGAAGCTTTTACAGACATTTTTACAAATATATTCTTTATCCACGATGTTACCGGCGACCAGCATTTTTAACCACGTTGTATACAAGATGTTGGAAAACTTGTAGTGTATGGCATTTTCACAATTATGTGGAGAATGCATAACTGCAAACAGATTAGAAACAGGATGTTTTGTTTGAAAGTTATGAGCATTTTTGTGATCAGTGGGCAAGTGGGGAAAATGAAAGAAGGACTTAGAATGTTAGAATGTAAGATCTCAGGTTTTCTTACCACTTCTCCACAATCCTTATGATCAGCTGTATTAACAGAATTAAACTACATCTACTTGAAAAAGACACAAATACTAATATATACACCCTATGTGTTGAATAAAACACACACTTTATTTCAATATGAACACTACCAGATACCGTGCAATTGCATGACAAGAAATAGAAGTGTGTATGCACAATATCAAATATTTATTGCACTTATATTATATTTGTGAGAAGTAAAGGTAAACTGCAGGTGCTGTAGATAAATAATTAAAATAGGTAAAATAATATATAGTTATATGTTACACAGCATCCAACAACAACACTGGACCACCGTGTATTACGTTGCTGATGGTCTTGGTTGGTGATCAGAATCCTTGTCCTCTTCTCCCGTCCTCTTACGGGCATGATATTTCTGGAGCAGACATGTCATGTCAAAGACAACTTGACAGAAGGACATTTCTCAAGTTAGTAACGTTAGGTTATGGATGAGAGAGAAATACTTAAATAGTAAATGTCAGTAAGTAAGGGAGTAAGGGACACCTTCCACCCTAACCTGAATGTGGATTCATACAGAGTATTCAGAAAGTATTCAGACACCTTCCCTTTTTACATGCCTTATTTTAAAATGGATAATATTCTATTTTTTCTGCATCAACCTACACACAACCCATAATGACTACGCAAAAAAAGTTTATAGAAATGTTTGGAAATGTATTTAATAAAAAAATCGGAGACATTACAAGTATTCAGACCCTTTGCTATGACACTCAAAGTTGAGAGCTCTGGTGCAACCGATTTTCATTGATCATCCTTGAGCTGTTTCCACAACCTGATTGAAGACCTCCTGTGGTACCATTTCAGAGCAAAACCAAGAGATTAAGTAGAAGGAATTTTCCGTAGACCTCCGAGACAGGATTGTGTTTGAGGCACAGATCTGGGTAAGGGTACAAAAACATTTCTGCAGCATTGAAGGTCCCAAAGAACACAGGAGCCTCCATCATTCTTAAATAGACTAAGTTTGGAACCACCAGGACCCTCACTAGAGCTGGCCGCCCAGCCAAACTGAGCAATTGTGGGAGAAGGGCCGTGGTCAAGCAGGTGACCAAGAACCCGATGGTCACTGACAGAGCTACAGAGTTCCCCTGTTGACATGGGAAAGATCTGTCAGTGGTTCACATGTTGAAAATACTGTCAGATTAGGCTTGATTGGAGGGGCTAATACCACAGCTGAAATCGATGATGCTCGCAACGTGATATTGAGCTCCACACTCAGCAAACAGAAGAGAACAGGTACGTTCTTGGCAGAATAATAACATGCCTAAAACTTTGTGGCAGATGCGAAATTGCTTTGGGAGGCCATGATGAATCCTCAGGTTCACTGAACCAGGGCATTCTTAAGAGCATTGTAGAGACAATGTGTGAGGGTGATACTAGAACCAGCTCAGACACTGATGAAGGAGTTTTATCGAAATGTACAGTTTGTGCATTTCTACAGGCACCAGCTAAACATCACCCTGCAGCAGGTGTGCTCAGCAAGAACATCTGGTTTGAAAGTGTTCTTTACAGATTTATCTGCTGCTTTCCCCCCCAATAACCCAAAATAACAGCCACACTAGCAGAGACGTCAGATCGGCGCATCCCAAGGCCTGAAAACTGAAAAGAAGATGGCATCAAAAAAGAAACAACCAAAGGATGGCAAGACCAAGAGCAAGAAAGCTCCCCAGGAGAAAGCAAATGCATCGGAGGGAGTGGGCAATGCGACGATGAGCCAAGAGGAAAATGAGAATACAGAAACCTGTAACACAGGCTTTACAGTGGAGAGAGATGTGTACTGTGCTATCATGTTCACAAAACCAGCGGCATATTACATTGCACGATCAATCAACAAGTCAGCACCACCAGAGGGTGAATGGTATGTGATGAAGTTCTTACAGCGCACGTTCATCTTCTGCAAAGCAGAGCTAGAGGGAACCGGACCATTTAATTTGTGCAATCATGAGGTCATTTAAAATCTGTACAAAAACAAGATTAAAGCCATCAAAGTCTTATTAGTGTAAGGCTGGCATATAAGAATAACCCCAATGTGGGCAAAAGGTTGATTTGAATTTCATTTGATTAAAATGTAATGAATAAAAGTTATTGTTCAATTGTAAATCTTGAAATTGACTAATTTACTATCCTTAGAACATTAGTTTTGAACCTGCAAACTGTTTTTCTTTCACTGTCACTCGTCTTAAACCAGCTGGCTGAACCAGAAATGTTGGCCAATTTAAAATGCTAACATCACATAGCATAGGATAGAAATACAGACCAATAACATCACATATTGAAAGATGAAGTGTTGAGCAATTTCCACCATAGTTTTGATTTTGCTCGTAAATAGTTTTTTAGACACATTCCAAAGAAGACATGCTGTAAGTTCAGCTTTTTCTGCGTTGACAACACAGCAAAAGGGTTGGTTATGCCCTTTTCAAATGCCATTTACATACCATAGTATAAGAGTAGAGGCTACATTTTAATAGCTATTCAGAGCAAAGAGATAGCAGATTTTAATAGATCAAGTTTGTCTTGTAAATTATTAAAATGCCTGCCTGCCTGCCTGCCTGCCTGCCTGCCTGCCTGCCTGCCTGCCTGCCTGCCTGCCTGCCTGCCTGCCTGCCTGCCTGCCTGCCTGCCTGCCTGCCTGCCTGCCTGCCTGCCTGCCTGCCTGCCTGCCTGCCTGCCTGCCTGCCTGCCTGCCTGCCTGCCTGCCTGCCTGCCTGCCTGCCTGCCTGCCTGCCTGCCTGCCTGCCTGCCTGCCTGCCTGCCTGCCTGCCTGCCTGCCTGCCTGCGCAACGAAGTAGAACATTTGTTAGTTAAATTATAGCTAAAATGTACTCAAACTAATGAACTCAAACTCACCACAGCGCAGAGTTCGAGAGCGGACTTAGTTAGAATCTCTCTTATTCTGGCCGAAACGGGACCTGAAAAACGGTGCGCACCTAGTGTTTAAGCAAAAATGCAGGGCACTTCCCATAACATTTAACAATCAAACTTGGGTTCATTTTGCAGCCAACCCCTCTCGGGACCTGACACGCGGCGCCGATCGGTCATAAATAATTTGGTTAACATGTGTTTTAAATACTTCAATTGTGTTGCTACTACCCTAAATTGACGCCGTCGCATAAGAGCTTTTAACTGGACTTAGAAGGAGGTCTCATTGAGCTGTGATCCAAAATTTAAAAAAATCCATCGCTGGATTTTAGAGTTATTCCCCCTCAAATCATGTGCCCTTGATGCTGTGTTTTGAATACTTCAATTGCGTTGCTACTACCCTAAATTACATCCGTCGCATGAGAGCTTTTAACTGGACCAAGTAGGAGGTCTCATTGAGCTCTGATCCAAAATTCAAAGAAATCGACTGCTGGACTTTAGAGATATTCCCCCTCAAATCATGTGATGCCCTTTATGCTCCGAGCATCCAATTTGTCGAATGACGTACTCAACACGAAAGCTTCTACGCTCAGCGCTGACGAAAATTGGACTGCGTAGCGCTTTAAAACTGTTTAATTCGACACAAATGTAACGTTTTTGTTGGTCTGAATCACCAATCAATTTTGAAGTAATTCAAAAGTAATACCTACTTTCACCATATATTGGTGTTGATTTGCATACAGCGCTTGCTAATTCATAGTTAGCTTCCAAAAAGCGTAGGCTTTGATCTTACTTGAAAAAAGCCGTAACTTTAAGCAGTTAAAAATATATGCGTATGTTTTGTTTAATGTCAAACTATTGATGAACTGGTTTAAGCACATATTCTTAAACCACTGAAATGAAATCTTTCCATATGTCAACCGTTAATAAAGTCATTCATTCAGAGTGGACTTCGTTAGAATCTCTCTTATTCTGGCCAAAACGGGACCTGAAAACTGTTGCGCACCTAGTGTTGAAGCAAAAATGCAGAGCACTCTCCATATTAATTAACGATCAATCTTGGGTTTGTTTTGAAGACAACCTCTCTCGGGAACTGACACTGAGCGACGGCTTCGATCGGTCATAAATAACTTAGTTAACGTGTGTTTCAAATACTTGAATTGTGTTGCTCCTACCCGAAATTACATCTGTCGTATAAAAGCTTTAAACTGGACTTAGGAGGTCTCATTGAGCTGTGATCAAATTAAGAAAGAAATCCATAGCTGGACTTTTGGAGATACTCCCCACTCATGTGAGGCATGCTCCTTATAGCCTACTTCATTGTCGCTGAACTGCATTAGAGCTATGTCCACTGTGTGATTAATTCGATTTTGCTCGTGACGGGAAAACAATGCAATATATTTTGGTTAGCATTTATGTTTCCATTGGCTTCTAGACTTTTGCGTGTCTGGGAAGATAACGTGATTATTTCAGGAGAATTTGAAATCAGGCGTCCGTAGGCTACCTGTCTCATAGGCTACTAACCTTGAACTTTTGAAACATGATATATGCCTGCACCTTTAGAGACATAGTGGCCTAGCCTGCACGAATACACTTTTATCAACGTTATAGTAAGAAAACTTCTAAATCCATTCAATAATTGAATTGTTTAGTTTCCGTATGGATCAGAGCTGCCAATTATTAAGATATAGGTGTGAAGTCTCGATCCAAGCAACACTTAGGCTAGTGTTTACGAATCATCTTGCCATTGTATAATATAAAAAGATATAGGCTATATTCATTTTTTTACAGTGGCATTATTTTAGACACCGATATGTTACGAATGCTATTGCGAGCAGACTTTGGTCCCGCGTCCTAAAAAGCTAAGCTGTTTGACACGTTAGCGGTTTTCAGAGTACAAGTTTTCAACATTGTACACTTTATTTGGGTAAACAATTATATCAAATGTATAGGTAACTCGTTTCTTAAGGTATCTGTTGTGAAATATCTATTAATACTTTCACAATAAAGAAGTATAATAACAACGAAGTGGACCGTAGGATGTTCATGCTTCTAGACCCAGCGTCTGTCTAAACGGAAGTAACATCGCGGTAAATATTAAATCCTTTTTTTAACAATAAAACTGTCACTTTTGGGCAAACTGACAATTTATTAATTCGTTTTATCCATAAACGTTTACGAAATAACAACAAATTGGAAGATAGGACTATTTAATCACTTAATAAAAAAAAAAGTGAAAACGGGTTTGACCTGCCTATCTATAGACTATTATATCCCGAGACCTATGCTGTAATCAACGTCCCACTGTGTCATACTGTGTTCCAGCAATAAAAAGACCCGTGATCCATCTGGTTGACGTTGATGATGTGTAGAGGTGACAGTAGTGTGGAGTTCCGTTAGTGACCCGTCACACACACACACACACACACACACACACACACACACACACACACACACACACAGATCTAGATCTATCTATCTATCTATCTATCTATCTATCTATCTATCTATCTATCTATCTATCTATCTATCTATCTATCTATCTATCTATCTATCTATCTATCTATCTATCTATCTATCTATCTCAATATATGTTTACATATAGATATATAGGCCTTTATATATACACACATATATATATATATACACACAAACACACACATAAATAAAATAATAAATGGCACTTCAAATGAGAGATTAGACTTTCGTTTGAACTAAAATGTTCTGATTTACATCGGGGTAGTCTATATAAAAATATATGAAAAGCGGATTTGTTGGGCATAATACGGACGTTTACCCTATTTAAATATTGTCTACAGTATAGAGCTGGGTAGGACTTTTAAAATGAAATGTCTAACAGCTTTTCAATTTTAATTTTCATATGGTCAGAGAATTTCCAGAGGAGGCTGGGCAAATGCAAAGGGTATTATTGCATTTCCATAATTTTATTCAAATAACACATTTTGAAAAATGATATCGATATTGTGGAACTACATTTTCAAGGTTACGCTCTCATTTTTATAATGTCCCTTATAGGCTTCCGTTGTGTTTATTTTCAGTGAAGAAATGTTGGGCAATTAATCTGTAGAGGGCAGTAGTTTCTAACGCGACTAATCCGACGAGAATAATACAAGAAGAAGAAAGTAAATATTGGAATCCGTATGCTTCTACGTAATTGGAATACGAATATTGCTCGCAGAGAACATTTTAGGCTAACGATGTTGACTTTGAAGGCTGTAAGACAATTAGCACAATTTCTAAGACCCAACAGTTCAAGCATTAACGCTAGTAACTTTGGAAAAGTTAAGTATGCAAGGCTCGTTCTGGGCATCGAAACAAGTTGCGACGATACGGGTGCTGCGGTTATGGATGAGACTGGTTTAATTTTGGGAGAATATCTAGTGTCTCAAAAGGCGGTGCACTTAAGGTAAGTCTTCCAGTGCGACTAGTGAATAATGATATTGGAACCGTATAAATAGTAAAATAATATTAAACAAAGTAAGCTTCGTAAAAGAGTTGGTGTTGTTCTTAATTGTGACAATTCTCAACTGTAAGCAGTTTAATAAAATATGTAGGTTATTATCCAACGTATTGCCTAGCCTAACGAACAATTCATGAAGTGGTTTAAGCACATTTTATAAAAGAGTAGCCTACCACCCAATCCATTTTTTTCCTGCAGAAATTCTATATGTAGGCCCTATTTTGGTTAAACTGAGTGAACGACAACAATCCAGTTTAAAATAGGCCTAATAATAATTACACTGGGCAACAATTTAGAAAAAGGGGTTTGCTACTGGAGAATATGAATGTGATCTTTAGTAATTTGGGTGTGCTGATTCCAAATCTGGCCTCAGATTTTTCCCAGCACGTCAGGATTTCAAGATACGACGTGCACCTGATAACTGCTTATTCATGATTTTACTGTTCTAAAAGTGTACAGACCATGTTTGGTCAAGGCAAAGAAACTGCTGATCTCATCCAAAATATTATACACATATGGACATGAATTTAAGTGCACACACAAAACTGTGAAAAAGTGTTTCAGGCATTTGGTTTTTCACTTGTGATTGCCATTGGTTTCTTGGTGGAGAAACCAGCAGTAATCCCCAATCATATTAGGGTCAAACCGTCCATGGTAACGTGTTTCCGTAACAGAAATGTGCTGGTAAAACCTTTCTCTGTTCATCACTGACATCCCCCAGATTTGGTGGGGACAAAGTCTAGGTGAGAATGTAGGAAATGCATTTTCAGCGACATTCAACAGCGCATTAGTCGGTAGGCTTCCAGCATTCTTTTCACAAGTTGAACATAGTTTTCAGCTCTGTGATTCCCTAGAAAGTTCTGAACAACCCGTACAAATGTTTCCCAAGCTGACAATTGAAAAGGTAATAGTTTGATACAGAAAACAGGATCATGAATCAATTCACGAATCTGAGGACCCACAAAAATTCCAGATTTAAGTTTGGCATCTGTTGGTTGCCTACTGCTACAAACTTTTCTTTCAGGTACTGGAAGGTGGAAGCCATCTCCATTGTGAGTCATTGCTTCAACATAATTCTTCATCAATCAATGTTTAAGGTGTAGGGGTGGAATAAATACTTTCAATGGATCAATCAATGGTACATGTTGCACATTGTACCGTTCCACAGATAATTCAGCTCTAGCTGTCCAGTCTGTTAGTTGGTAATGATTCTTGTCATCAAGGTTATTTCAAAGGCAAAGAAAGCATGTGTTTTGTAAGTTTCAGGCCAAGAAGTAGAGAACCCACTTTCAGATCACCATATATATTCCTATTGTGTGTTGCTAATTGTATACTATCACAATGTATGTAACTTAAAACAGGATGTGCTAGACAAATTCTAATTCCATAGTTGGAATCAGCACCCTCAAATTAGTCTAGTAAACATATTCGTTTCCCAGTAGCAAAATTGATGTTGACCAGTGTTAAGCGTTGCAAAGATGTTAAACGGTGGCGCATTGCGGCAATACTTATTTAAATTATCTCTAAATAACATCAGGTTATTGTGAAATAAATAATTATCTAATTTTAACTAAATAAGAACAATGTCAACACTTAGCCTATAAAATGCGCGCTAGTTTATCAGCCCTTTGCTTTAGATGTTCAAAACCTTGCCCAGACATGGCAGACATCTTGTTCAATCAATCCCCAAAGTTTAACAACTGAGTTTCATACGAGATGACACAATGTATGAAAAATCCAATTGTGCATATTTTATGGGTGCAGTGTCTTGTATTTATATATGAAAAAAAAAACATTAGCCCCAACACAAAACATTTTCACACATTAAGAAATTACGAGGTATTAGTTTTCAGATAATAGTGCACACTTGAATATGACTCTTAATCTTCTTCAGCTTTTGGTTATTCAATTTAGGTATGTCTTACAACAAACATTTAAAAATAGAACCCAGAACTATCTACAAAAGCCTTGGATCAACGTTTACTTTTGCCATTGAGTCACTCACCACATTTTGTTCATAGATCAATTTCGTCATAACAAACAACGTTTCTGGACTGTTAAGGTGCAAGTAGGTCGATTTTCAGCCTTTTAGGCTAACATCACATCAAATACAGTCAATTATTTTGGGAGAATTACTTTGACCTTAGTTGTCCCCATCCAGATAATTATTTACATTTTATTGTTGTGAAACTGGAGGGAATCTTTACCATTTTCTTATTCCTATTTTAATTGTAGGACTGGTGGTATCATTCCAACAACAGCACAGCGGCTACATAAAGAAAACATAGCTCATGTAGTCCAGAAAGCTATGGAAAGGGGTGGTGTAACCCCAAATCAGCTCTCTGCTGTGGCCACCACAGTGATGCCGGGTCTTGCCCTCAGTCTAGGGATTGGACTGCAGTTCAGTCAGAAATTTGTGAGGCATCACAGCAAACTTTTCATCCCTATTCATCACATGGAGGCCCATGCCTTAACAATCAGAATGATTCAGCCGGTTAACTTCCCCTATCTGGTCCTTCTTATCTCTGGTGGACACTCACTTCTTGCTTTGGCACGAGGAATTAATGACTTTCTTCTTCTTGGTCAAACACTGGATGAAGCTCCGGGGGATACTCTGGACAAAGTAAAAACAATATTTGGAAAAATACGTTTGATAATGGTGAGTTATTATGGAGAAATATAATATAATTATTTGTGAATTCACAGGTAGCAAGACGCTTATCCATAATAAAACACCCCAAGTGTTCCAAAATGAGTGGAGGAGAAGCTATAGAACTTTTGGCCCAAGAAGGAAACAGATTGCGGTTCTTATTCAAGACTCCTATGGGACAGCACTGTGACTGCAATTTTTCTTTTGCTGGTTTACGAAATCAAGTTACCATGGCAATTCAGAAAAAAGAGAAGGAGGAGGGTAAGAGGTCAACATGTATGTTCGATTTGAATTGGCTCACTGTAGGGATGGGCAATACAATAGATTTTCTTTTCAATCTGATACCAAGCAATACCATCTCAAGTATCCCAATATCAATACCGATATAAAAAAAATAGGCCTACTTCTTGTGTACATAAAAAGGGGACATCTTTTTAGTTTCTACTAGGGATGCGCCGATCCGATACTCAGTATCGGTCCGATACAGGCCAAAATCCCTGGATCGGATATCTGAAATTTAAAAAAGTATAATCCATTACGATCCATTAGCCTAAACGATCACGTAAATGCTTAACTACTATACAATTATAACATATAGTTTACCTAGCACGGAGGTTGGGCATAACGTGGCCAGTTGTAGGCAACTAGCTACAACAGTCGTTTTACTTCAGTCGTTTTGTTCATGGCAGCTAGTAGTAGGTCTACTGACTTGCTCCTTCAACAGTTAGAACTCTGTTAGAACTGTTAACAGCAAATTAAACGTTTGGTGACTATTGAAGCTGCAAACAAAATATGAGTGTTGTTGGTTCTGCTATGCTGATCTAACATTAATGAGAGGCATTTCGGTAAATTATTTAAAAAATATATTTTGTTAAATTATTTTGAGAGATTAAAATGCAATGTCAGAAAATGTTAATTCCGACTTCCGATGTCTTAGAATGAATTGAATGCTTTTTAAGACTTTTTAAGGATCCGCGGGAAGAGAGATGTCTCACGACAAGTAGCAGGTGAGCAACATGTGTGACATGAACAGTAGCCAGAACGAGACTAAAACCTTTACTAGATTGGTATCGGTATCGGCAGATACGCAACGTGGCGTTATAGGTATTGGTATCGGAGCCATCCCTATTCTACCGTTAAAATTGGTAAATGTTAACATAAAACAAAATGTTTGAAACCCAATAGTCTACATTAGTTTTTTGATTAATAGCAGCAATTATAAAACATGTTCAATTGGTCAAGAATGTTCAATGTTACATTTTATCATTAGCTTTTTCAAGCTTCAAACTTATCAACTTAATATCTTGGTTAAAAAATACCCTCCCTTCAACCCTATATGAAGCTCACCAGTGACATTGCCTATGAAAAACCTTGAAAAATCGGGAGATTTGCCAAAAAAGGCTGAGATAAGAACGCATTTTAACCCAATAGATCAACAGCCTATTCCAATCCGTGACTTAAAATTGAATGTGTTAAGTACCCGTTAAAAGAATAGTAGCCAATACTTTGTATAATTTACAAAATGTAGGCCTATGAGCAAGTCGTTATACGGCCATGAAATATTCGGAAAGGTTGGAAAACGGGAGCCCCGTGGGTAAACTGTAGGACTTGGCAGTGAACTCCAAACACCACTTATTTTTCTGTCAGCCATTCTAACCACAGCAGCACACCGTCTCATAGTTGTGTGACTGTGCGCGTCCTATCATGCCCAATTACTACATTTATGTTTTCTCTTTGGCATAAATCTATTTAAAAATGTGGATATAAAAAAAGACTGGTTAATGAAAAGAACTGGTATCGGTTATTTTACGTGAGGATCGATTCTCAAAAATTAACTTCAAGATCGATATCGTTGATATTTCAGGATCGATCCGCCCATCCCTAGTGCACTGGACGTAGCTGGTTGGTCAACGGACCTGTAACAAATCGGGCAGCCGTAACAAATCGGGCAGCCATACAAGGTTTAGAGATTGTAAAATGGAGCATTGTAAATACGTAAAAGACCAAACGAGGAGTGACGTCCAACTCTGCCCAAATAGAGAACTAAAGGCTAACACACACCGGGGCCGAAGCGCTGCGCCACAGTTTCTACGCGTCAAATGACGCCCCTAAATCACATAGGATGCGCCGCGCCACGTCAACTGGAAGACAATAGAAATATCCGTACAAGAAAACGTAAAGCCATGTTGCCTTTATGTTTATAACCTAAAACATTAAAGTCATTGTTACATTTTTTTGGGAATAAGATGTTTCCCTAGTTGAACCAGATGATCGACATTATTCATTAATGAGTTACTTAGGTAAGTAGGTAGGTAAATGCTTGCCATGCCTAGTTCAAAGACTAAACTATTTCTAACTGATTGCATGTTAATAGTAACTGCTACAATACAGGCATTGTGCTAAGCTAGTGTATTGGACGTTAAATCATAAATTTGATATCGATCATCTCGTGTGATTAGGGGAGCCCCCCCCCCCCGAAAAAAAAAAAAGTTGAACGATGCTTTTAACAATCGTGGGCAGTGGGATTATATTTTGGAAAGCAGCAGATCAAACAATGTGGTTAGGCTACAGTTTAATCAGTTATTTTTTATTTCAACAGAACTAATTATTAATAACAGAAAGAGGGTTGCTGCCTTCTGCTGCACCGTAAGTTACAGAGGAGGAAGCAACGGTTTGGGTGCACCCCATCAGTGAACAGAGACAAGAGCAGGGGCTATACAACAATCTGGTCTAGGACCTCCAGGCAGATGCTGAGAGGCACCATAAATACTTTAGGAGGAGTGCAACTGAGATGGACCATGTGCTCTCTATAATTGGACCTGATATCACAAAGATGAACACAAATTTTAGAAACCAAGCAAAACAAAAAATTGATAAGTAAGTGTAGATACACCAGTGCTACTTTAATAATCGTAACTTTACAAGCAACCAAGCTGCAAATGAGGATGACTGGCGAGGAATCTCCATAGAGGCTAGAGCGAAGCCCAAATGTATCGGGGCCATTGATGGGACACACATCTGCATACAGGCCCCCCCCCCCCCTGTATTTTAATTAGAAAAAAATAGCTTTTCTGTTGTCCTGCTGGCCCTGGTGGATGCAGAGTATAGGTTCGAGGTGGTCCACATCAGGGACTATGGTAGGTCCAGTGATGGGGGGTTGTTTGCTGAATCAGTGCTGGGCGGAGGTCTGGGGCCTGGAACCCTCAATGTTCCTGCAGACTGTGCTTCTGTGTTATACCTGGCGCAGAACATTTTGATAACATGCCCTTCACACTGATTGGAGATGCTGCCTTCCCTTTTTAAGACCAATTTGATAAGGCCCTATCCTGGACAAGATATCTCCCGGGAAATACAGACAGTCCACAGACAGGCTGTCATGGGCAAGGAATGTTGTCAAAAATGTCTTTGGCATCCTAGCCTCTAGGTGGCGGATCTTCCACGGAAGGATCTACCTTCACCCGGAGAAAGTTGATGCCATTGTGCTGACAGCCTGCATTCCGCACAACTTTCCCCCAAAACCCACAGAGAACCAGAGATAGCTGGAGTAGCAGGAAGGGAACCAATTTGAGGACGGGGAGAGAATGGGGGGCAACAGAGGTGGGCCGGCAGCATATGCGGTGAGGGACAAGCTGTGCCAATATTTCAACTCCCTACAAGGAAGTGTGCCTTGGCAGGACCATATAGTGTAGTTGATAAGAATTTGTTATCTGTTATTTGATTGTCATCTTTGTATATCAACATTATTATTATCAATATGTATTTATTCAATTTAATTTCTGTATTAATTTAATCAACGTGTTTATGTATTCATCCTGTATTAATTCTATCAATATTAGACCTCAAAATATACTTAATATATAAACCACTTTAAAAGTATACGTGTAATGCCACTGATTTCATGCTTTATATATGATGGGATTAAAATAAGTTGTAAAATAACATTTAGGGTTGTATCCATTACGCAAATAAAACATTTGCAAATCTGGCCCTCTGAAAAGTTTTAGGGCACCCCAAAAACGAATAAAATATATACCATAAAAAAAAAAAAAAAAGTGCCAACATAATATTCGTATCTCATCAACTAAAATGTGCAGCAGCCTACATCTACCACTGGGCAAATTTCCATTTAATTTTGCTAGTCTAGCTACTCTATTTCTACTCTGTTTTATTGTCCGTGACTTACTTGAGCTCATTCCCTTATAAGCACTAAATTCACCATAGACCGCACGCTAATGTTCTTTACAGTTCATAATAGGCCTACTGTTAATAGAAAACTGCTAATGCTGATCTCCGTTCTCGGTGACTGATATAAACATTAGTTAGAAAGCAAACGCACTAACACAAAAAAACGTGAAATTCAAACTTAACAGCCAATCAGAAACAACCCGGGATGTTCTCTTATTATTTTGAACTTATGTGTTTTAAGGATTTTCCATATTATAGGTAAGTTAAATTGTCTGCATGTAATGTATGTAAAAAAAAAAAAAAGGGTAAACCCTCCTCTTTCGAACTATCAATGCTGATTCACCATCAGTGAACTTTAAGATTAACCACGTTTTCACATAGGGCTAACTACAGTTATGAGAAAACTAGGTGCCTAGGTCACCTTATATCCGAAACCATGACCAAAGCAAGATAAAATGTACGTCAATGAAACGCCTAATTGATAAACAGATATTTACATTTTCTCTGCACCTAAACATGACCAGTATTATTTTGGTAAACGTATTGATGAAGAGAATGTTTTCTTTCTGATTAATTATTGTTAAAAAAAAGTCAGTTAAAAGTTTTTTTGGGTGATTATGATTTTTGTCATTGAGCAGCCATACTAAAAGGACGATATAATTATGCCAAAAGTTTTCTTCTTTGTTCTCAGGGGCGGAGAAAGGAACCCTGTTGTCATGTGTCAGTGACATAGCAGCTGCTACACAGCACTCCGTGGCCTCTCATATAGCCAAACGCACACACCGTGCCATTTTGTTCTGTAAGGCAAAAGGCTTTTTACCTTCAATCAATCCTACTTTGGTGAGTTTATTTAAGTGGTTACTTTTACTTTTTACGGTTGCTATTCACTCTTATTTAGGAAATTAAATAAACACTCTTATTTCTATGTTCCCATTTGACTTAAAGCCATTCCATTGCCCATTGTTCTCTGAGGTGGTATCTGGAGGAGTTGCTAGTAACCAGTACATCAGGAAGACCTTGAAGATTGTTACACAAGCAACTCAACTAAATCTGCTTTGTCCACCAGCCAAGTACTGCACCGACAATGGAGTAATGATTGCATGGTACGTGTTAGGGATTTGCCCAAAGCACAATAGAACTTTACCACCCACAGTTTGTTTTTGACTGTAACAACGTTTTGACTGCAAGTGCGTCAATTTAAGTGTCTGACGCCTATGTTTGTGTGTAGGCAAGGTCCCAGGTTCTAAGCAGCTCGCAATTTCTGCTTCCACTTCTGTAATTTCTGCTGTTTGCAGTAAACCTAACTACCTTCGCGGAGTCAATAAAACTACCGTCGCTTAGTAAAGCCAAGGGAAAGAATGTGGAATATAGCAACCAGCTGTTTACAATGCAAACGCTCCTCGACCCAAGTAGGCTAATGTGAATAATTCGTTCCTCATACATGGGTACTGGGTGATAGTCTAAACGCCCACCAGGACACATTGAGATCCGGTTACAAACCACTTCTTGATTGGAGTATGTAACCATAGCAAAAACTATTGGAGAGTATCCAATCACAATAAACTCTACCACTGTTTGTTTACTCAGTCTTATCTCCCACTATGTCTCTTGGTGAGGACTTTGCTAGCTGACGTCGCTAAGTGTAGCGTACATGGTGGAGCTACCTAGATAGCTATAATAAAGCCAGCTGAATTGTTTTGAACTTCAACCAAATAATACTTTCTTTGCATTCAATACGCTCTGTCTTACTTGCAATTTTGTAGATATTAGCTAGCGCCAGTTTGCGTTACAAGCTACCTCTCTTCGGCGGTTCATGTTCTAGAAGGTTTTAAAATGTCGTGCTTTCTTTCTGTGAAATCCTTCAGTCGAATGAGTACTCCTGTGTCCACTAGATGTCAGCACAGAACCGCTAAAACTCTGCCCATTCTTTTCAGTGGAAGAAATAACGATTAAAAACAGTAATGTAAAAAATAACGAGTGAACCAATCACTTAGCTGTATACACACGCAGTGCAAGACATTAGGACAAACCTCTTGGCGCTGGAATGGAATCAATGTGGTAAAAACTGTGGGCAATAGTTAGGGCGCCAAAAGCCAGGCTAATAATAAGATAAAAACTTGACGATAACGATATTGATTGTGTCATACATGACACAATCACATAATTACTCTTAGTTGATCACCTGCAAAAGAGGTGCAATATTTACATGCAATCTGCTGGAATGAACGCGCAATTTAGGACGCATTATTTGGGATCTTAATAAATCAGGCCCTTTGTTACCTAGCCAATAACACCCGTCTTTTATTTCTCTTCTTTGGCTGAGTGTTACATATCCAGATTGAAAATTACAAACTGTGCAAACAAGTTCATTTTAGGGCAAATTTTAGTTAATGATGGCTAAAGAGTAGTGAACTCAGGAGTGTCACTAAGATAACTCCTCAGTCTGTTGATTACAATAACCATACAAAAAACACACTTGGGGTTATAACAAACCTGAACAACTGTAGACTATGCTCTTATCAATCCTGTTTGCATGTGATTGAAATGTTTTTATTCTATTTGAGGGAGCTGTGTGTGTGTGTGTATGTGCGTGTGTGGCCACTCTACGACTTACACCAACTACCAAACAATCTGGCCCTTCCATGCGTCATAAAGCCTATCTCAATGAGCATTGCCTTCCTATTTCCAAACCAATGGACAAGACTGGGACTTGTTCTCCTGCCCTCTCCAATCGAACAACTCAAGACCAATCTTTGTCAAATATTGTCCTGGCCCTAGTTTGAGTATTTATTGATAAGCTATCAGAGGTACACTCCATGGTACACAAGTTACAGACCTAGAGATATAACGTAAACTCAATTTGCCAATATGTCACACATCCATTCCCCAGCCAAACACTGCACATAACTTTACAAAGAAATTCCACAAGCTAATGAACTGGTGTTGGTGTCAGCTTATATTTATTGTTTGACCCCCACACCACATACAGGGGACTCCTGCTGTGATTCACTATCCACACTCTTCCATTGGTCTAGCCATAGACTGTAAATAATGTATTCCCATTCCAACATTGTATGTGTTATACTTGTTTTTTACATGTTCAATTATTAAGCTTAATTACATCCTTGCATTCAATTGATTTCTGTCAATCTGGATTAGTTAGTTATCAGGTAACTGATATATTTATTTAGACCGATAAAGTTTAAATAGAATTGCTAGAATCCAAACCCATCCCAATGTAGATATTCACTTACTTGGATACTCTAAATAGTTGTCTGCTTGCCCTTCATAAAACCTAATGGTTTATCCCCCTTCGAAGAGGATTCATTAATTTATAACAATCATTTGGTTACTCAAATAAAAATGAATTGTTTGATAGTCATGAAACTGCATTAAGTAAATACCGGACAGAGGGATTAAAAGTAATCTGAAATTAGAAATTGTACATTTCAATAATGTGTATTTTCCAACTCTAATTAGTTAAATGTCTATGATTTATTTCAGGAATGGTGTTGAGCGACTGAGAGAAGGAAAGGGAATCCTGTCTCAGAATGCAAACGTTAAATATGAGCCAAGGTATATTTGCAGATGTGCGTTTTTGATGTGACCTGAACTACATGCAACACTCCATACCACTCCAAATGTTTGCACCATTTTCACATAGATTTGTTCAGATATTTTAAACAAAATCAAAGGGTTATATGAAAGGGCCCCACAGTGAACAAATAACTCAAAATGTGAATTAAGTGCATTCAGAAACTATTCCGACCCCTTCACTTTTTCACATTTACGTAAGTATTCATACCCTTTGCTATGACACTTAAAGTTGAGTTCAGGTGAGTCCTGTTTCCATTTATCATCCTTGGACTTGCATGGAATAGTTCTAAAACTTGATGGGACTCCACCGGTGGTAAACTCAATTGATTGGAATAGCACACACCAGTCTATAAAAGGTCCCACAGTTGACAGTGCCTGTCAGAGCAAAAACCAAGCCATGAAGTCAAAGGAATTGTCCGTAGACCTCCGGACAAGCATTTAAGGTCCCGAAAAACTCAGTGGCCTCCATTATTCTTAAATGCAAGAGTTCCTCTGTGGAGATGGGAGAACCTTCCAGAAGGACAACCATCTCTGCACCAATAAGGCCTTTTTGGTAGTGTGGCCAGACAGCACCCCCTCCTCAGTAAATTACATCTGGCAGCCAGCTTGGTGTTTGCCAAAAGGCATTTAAATGACTCCCAGATCATAAGAAACAAGATTCTCTGGTCTGATAAAACCAAGATTGATCTCTTTTGCCTAAATGCCAAGCGTCAAGTCTGGAGGAAACCAAACACCGCTCATCACCTGGCCAATACAATTCCTACGGTGAAGCATGGTAGTGGCGGCAGCATCATGTTGTGGGCATGTTTTTTAAGCTGCAGGAACTGGGGGACTACTCAGGGTCAAGGGAAAGATGAACGGAGCAAAATACGGAGAGATCCTTTATGAAGACATGCTCCAGAGCGCTCTGGACTTCAGACAGCAGTGAAGATTCACCCTCCAACAACACAACGACCTTAAGCACACAGGCAGACAGTGTGGCTTTGGGACAAATCTGTGAATGTCCTTGAGTGGCCCCGCCACTTGAACCTGTTTGAACATATCTGGAGAGACCTGAGAATAGCTGTGCATTGACACTCCCCATCCAATCTGACAGAGCTTGAGAGGTTCTGCAGAGAAGAATAGAAGAAATTCCCCAAACACAGGTAGGCCTAGCATCATACCCAAGAGGACTTGAGGCTCTAATCGCTGCAAAAGGTGCTTTGCTCACCAAAGTACAGAGTAAAGGGTCTGGATACTTATGTAAATGTTATATTGCATTTTTTATTTTGATTTAATTTGTATACATTTCTACATACCTTTTTTGCTTTTTCATTATGGGGTATGTTGTGTGGATTGATGAGAAGATGAAAATAATTGAATCCATTTTAGGGTAAGGCTGTAACGTAACAAAATGTGTCGAAAGTGAAGGAAAACTTTTTTTATGCTCTGTATAAAATGTATTCCTTGAAGATGAATAGGCAAGACCCAATTCCCTGTGTGAAATAGTAATTGCCCCAGACTCAGTAACAGGTTAAGCCACCCATAGCAGCAATAACTCCAACCAAACTCTCTGTAGTCACTGATCAGGATCTCACTGTGCTGTGGAGGATTTTTTTTTTCACACACTTCCAGGCAGAGCTGCTTTAACTGAGATGAGTTTTTCGCGTACAGGATGTAGACGCACACGAGTAAATCAAAATGAATTCCTAAATAACTCCTATGAATCTAAAATACCCATGTAGAATAAAGTAATTGATACGTTTTGTGTTTCAGGGCACCCCTCGGCGTGGACATTACAGCTGAGGTGAAGAATGCCAGAATTAAAGTTCCATCACTGAAGCTTCGAATTGAAGACTGATTATTTTTTGTTAGCTCCAATAATTTAGATTGCAAATTTATTTGAAAGGGGCATTCATTTAAAAAATATCACTTTGTTTTGCAGGGTTTTTGTACTCAAATGGTAATTAAAATGAATAAATAACTGGTCTGTTATGTGCCATAGATCACTAAATGTTTTGACGAGTACAAATTAGTTACTTGTTCGCACCCTCAGATATAATAATAATAATTTCTCTTTATTTGCCTGAACAATGTTAGATCATGTACATTGTGTTAAATGAAGACAATATAGGGTGGCTCACTGGGCTAAGGCGCACCACAAAGGCTAGTCCTTGACGCAGCGGCCCAGGTTCAATTCCCGCCCTTTGTGTGGGGTAAAGTATTTTTTCGGTAGTGCCTGACTGTCAGATGTTACCAGCGCAAACACTTACGTAATATTATTTTAACGAGCCAGAGTTGAAGTTCAGAGAGATGCAGTCTGAGTGTTATGGCACTAGATGCTTATTTAGATGCCTACTGCAGTGTTTACTGGTACTGTTGACTGACTCCTCTGTATTTCCTATGTATTATCAAGGGACACTTAATCTGGTGAACTTAAGAGATGCTTCACTACCAAATGTATTTCTCATATACAAAGCAAAAGTGTGGTTTGTGTATTAAAATATTCCTACATTTTTCTTGTATGCTCAATCCCATGCATAACTGGTTGAGACGGGAAAAATCGATGCTTATTTTTCAATTCTAAATATCTCAATTGACTGTTAAATAAACAAACAAATCTTTTAGAAAAATTATATTTTCCACACAAATTTTCTAATATTTTTAATATGGCATTCTCAGATGTAAATACAACTGTTAGTTGTGAACCGACATCATAAATGCTGTAGACAAAATTCCTCATAAAACATCACTGGTATTTTAAGAAAATATATTTATTGTAATAAAACAAAACATTTTTTTGAATTTTATATATCCCCCTCCCCCCCCCCCCCCCCCCCCCCTCTCTCTCTCTCTCTCTCTCTCTCTCTCTCTCTCTCTCTCTCTCTCTCTCTCTCTCTCTCTAACCATACAACATTGTGCTATATTATTATAATGTTAAATAATATGATTAATGGTTCTAGCCCAAAAGGTGTAGAACCTGATAGCCATTGTACCGGTTTAATCTTCTCTATTATTATTATTATTGAGGGTCCTAGACAGATGGGTGTAGAACCTTACAGTTATTGTACCAGTTTATTCTTCTATTTTTATTATTATTATTATTATTATTATTATTATTATTATTATTATTATTATTATTATAAAGGGGTCCTAGGCCGAAGGGGGTCCAACTCCCCACTGTGAACAAAAAAGCCTCTTGGACCACTGAGGTCCGCCATTTTCACATCTGCCTTTTGAAGGTTCTCTAAATACCACGTCGACATCAATGCCAAAATAGCATGAAACTTTATATATATATAGGTATAGTCTAAGTCAACAACTACAGGAATATTCTAATTGTACCAAGGACCTTATAGTTATTGTACCGCTTTATGCTTCCCTTTGATTATTATATGATTGCCATATCATATGATGTTGAGGTTTGCACGTGTACGATGCCATGGCATTTGGAGTTCTGCAGGATTTGTATGTTCTGTACCCTTCTAATGTCCTTTCTTCATGACTGTGCAGACATAGATGTGCTTTTGCACCTTTCGCTTTCCTACCATAATAGAAAATGAAATCGGAAATTGAAGTCCTCACTTCTAACATTAATCCCAAGGCAGTGACAAAAGCGTTCGTCCATTACAGCCAATCGAACTCGGAAGCCGCCAAACAGGACGTGAACTTGTATTCCAGCAACGCTTCATGCATCGACACCAAACTTGGTATATAGGCCTACACTCAATATAATTTCCTGATGAATTGTAAAAACAAAAAGCTATTTAGCGACACCAACTAGTCAACGTTGGAGGTGTGTTTAAGCACGTATCTTTTAAACTATGCCCAACTCAATATTGTACGTACAAACATAAAATTGATGTAAATCATCTTGTCTGACTAGGGGTATGTAGGGGCATATTTGATTTCTCAAAAGGTTGAACTATCAATTTAAGTTCACAGCATTTTCCAACAGGGCCATTGTTTTGTCTGTCACCTGTAACCTGCTCAAAAGGGATGGTGGCAATATACAGATATTTTTTACGATACAATTTATTTAATGCTTTTTGGCATTGTTTAGCAAATTGATCTCAACTGTATAGACGTTCTTTTCTATTTCATTAACAGAAATAATAGAGGTAATTTCAAATAGACTGTACATGTATACAATGCATTAAAAACGTTAAGTCAAGGAAAACTAATATCATTTTTCTAGGGGAAAATATTTTTATTTTTGACATTTTTTATCTTTTGTCACCCTCAGTCACTGCATAAATACACTACATGTTTTGACTAATATATACTGTCAATGGTTTTGACATGTCTTATTTTAATATTTAATATGCTTTATGCATTACGTTATCTACAACTGTTAATATTTTATTTTGTTTTTATTTAAAAAAATTATTAACTATGCATTCCTTGCAACTACATGTCTTTTTCGCATTGGGTTTTTCGTAATCATGTAAAAAACTTAAAAACGCTTGTAGTCTGCCGGAAATCTCACGAAGAAGATGACTCTTTGTGACCATTTCCGCTAAATATATTTACGTTCCCGCTAAAATTAAGGACTTGTTTGTCGGTCGGGTCCGATGTGATATTGACAATTTGAAGCCGTCACAACTAACTTTTGACCTAGATGAGGAAGATATTGTGATTTTAAGGTTCCAACCTTATAATCGAAATGTAAGAACTTACAATTCTACAAATAACTAACGTTAGCATGAAGTTAGAGGTGTCTCCATGTTTAGATAGCTGGCTTGCTCTATGACATGTTATTTATGTCTAGTAGACTAGCTGAATCTGCCAAGAATGAAGTCTAGCTACCAATTTAACTTTAAAGGAAATAGTTCGCTAGTTAACCTTATTTAACATCTAGGATATTAGCTAAGGCCACAATTTCATGTGTAGACTAATGTTCCCAGACAGTTGACATTCATCTTGTCTTACATTTCGTTTTAAGTGCGACATAGAGAGACAAGGAGACAAGTCAAACGTTTGAATGAAAAATGTATAGTTCAGTTTGTGTCATTTATGTTTATGTAGTTTCAAAATCTAGGATAAATATTTGGAGTGGTCGATGACCCCGAGATATCTTGAAAAAAACACGACTCATTTGAGGTGGTACAGTAATGTACATTAGTAGGCAGGTCGAACGTTCGAAGGCCAATGTAGTCAATACGGGAGCTTCCACGCTCAACGCTGAAGAAAATTGCGCTGCGTAGCGTTTTAAAACTGTTGTAATGGACACAAATATAACGTTTTTGTTGGTCAGAATCACTTAAGTCATTCAAAAGTAATGCCTACTTTCACAATATATTAGTGTTGATATGCATACAGCGCTTGCTAATTCATAGTTAGTTTCCAAAGAGCGTAGGTTTTGTTCCAACTTGAAAAAAGCCGTAACTTTAAGCAGTTTATTTAAAATATATACGTTTTATTTCGTATCAAACGATTGATGAACTGGTTTAAACACATTCTTAAACCACTGACAATTAAATCTTTCCATATGTCTACCGTTAATAAAGTCATTTTGTCACTGTAAAACTCACCACAGCGCGGAGGTCGAGAGCGGACTTGGTTAAAATCTCTCCTATTTTGGCCAAAACGGGACCTGAAAAATGGTGCGCACCTGGTGTTTAAGCAAAAATGCAGGGCACTTCCCGTAACATTTAACAATCAAACTTGGGTTCATTTTGCAGACAACCCCTCTCGGCACCTGACACTGAGGGACGGCGCCGATCGGTCATAAATAACTTGGTTAACATGTGTTTTAAACACTTCAATTGTGTTGCTACTACCCTAAATTACATCCGTCGCAGGAGAGCTTTTAACTGGACCTAGAAGGAGGTCTCATTGAGCTCTGATTCAAAAATCAAAAAAATCCACCGCTGGACTTTAGAGATATTCCCCCTCAAATCATGTGATGCTCTTGATGCTGTGTTTTAAATACTTCAATTGCGTTGCTACTACCCTAAATTAAATCCGTCGCAGGAGAGCTTTTAACTGGACCTAGAAGGAGGTCTCATTGAGCTCTGATTCAAAAATAAAAAAAATCCACCGCTGGACTTTAGAGATATTCCCCCTCAAATCATGTGATGCCCTTTATGCTTGGAGCATCCAATTTGTCCAGACAACGTTGGAACGCCAGTGACGTAGTCAGCACGAGGTTCAACGCTCAGCGCTGAAGAAAACTGCACTGCGTAGCGTTTTAAAACTGTTTAATTGGTCACAAATATAACGTTTTTGTTGGACTGAATCACTCAAGTTATTCAAAAGTAATACCTACTTTCACCATATATTAGTGTTGATTTGCATACAGCGCTTGCTAATTCATAGTTAGCTTCCAAAAAGCGTAGGCTTTGATCTTACTTGAAAAAAGCCGTAACTTTAA
This sequence comes from Aplochiton taeniatus, assembly GCA_017639675.1. Lineage (NCBI taxonomy): Eukaryota > Metazoa > Chordata > Actinopteri > Galaxiiformes > Galaxiidae > Aplochiton > Aplochiton taeniatus. The sequence continues at coordinate 26,788,528 of CM030172.1, read as the reverse complement.
GCAGTTAAAATATATGCGTATGTTTTGTTTAATGTCAAACTATTGATGAACTGGTTTAAGCACATATTCTTAAACCACTGAAATGAAATCTTTCCATATGTCAACCGTTAATCGTTAGTCATTCATTCAGAGTGGACTTCGTTAGAATCTCTCTTATTCTGGCCAAAACGGGACCTGAAAACTGTTGCGCACCTAGTGTTGAAGCAAAAATGCAGAGCACTCTCCATATTAATTAACGATCAATCTTGGGTTTGTTTTGAAGACAACCTCTCTCGGGAACTGACACTGAGCGACGGCTTCGATCGGTCATAAATAACTTAGTTAACGTGTGTTTCAAATACTTGAATTGTGTTGCTCCTACCCGAAATTACATCTGTCGTATAAAAGCTTTAAACTGGACTTAGGAGGTCTCATTGAGCTGTGATCAAATTAAGAAAGAAATCCATAGCTGGACTTTAGAGATACGCCCCCTCAAATCATGAGATTGCCCTAGATGCTGTGTTTTAAATACTTAAATTGCGTTGCTACTACCCTAAATTACATCCGTCGCATGAGAGCTTTAAACTGAACCTAGAAAGAGATCTCATTGACCTGTGATCCAAACATTTAAGAACTTGATAGCTGGACTTTTGGAAATACCCCTACTCATGTGAGGCATGCTCCTTATAGTCTACTTCATTGTCGCTGAACTGCAATTTGATTTTGCTCGTGACGGGAAAACAATGCAATATATTTTGGTTAGCATTTATGTTTCCATTGGCTTCTAGACTTTTGAGTGTCTGGGAAGATAACGTGATTATTTCAGGAGAATTTGAAATCAGGCGTCCGTAGGCTACCTGTCTCATAGGCTACTAACCTTGAACTTTTGAAACATGATATATGCCTGCACCTTTAGAAACATAGTGGCCTAGCCTGCACGAATACACTTTAATCAACGTTGCAGTAAGAAAACTTCTAAATCCATTCTATAATTGAATTGTTTAGTTTCCGTATGGATCAGAGCTGCCAATTATTAAGATATAGGTGTGAAGTCTCGATCCAATCAACACTTAGGCTAGTGTTTACGAATCATCTTGCGATTGTATAATATAAAAAGATATAGGCTATATTCATTTTTTTACAGTGGCATTATTTTAGACACCGATATGTTACGAATGCTATTGCGAGCCGACTTTGGTCCCGCGTCCTAAAAAGCTAAGCTGTTTGACACGTTAGCGGTTTTCAGAGTACAAGTTTTCAACATTGTACACTTTATTTGGGTAAACAATTATATCAAATGTATAGGTAACTCGTTTCTTAAGGTATCTGTTGTGAAATATCTATTAATACTTTCACAATAAAGAAGTATAATAACAACAAAGTGGGCCGTAGGATGTTCATGCTTTTAGACCCAGCGTCTGTCTAAACGGAAGTAACATCGCGGTAAATATTAAATCCTTTTTTTAACAATAAAACTGTAACTTTTGGACAAACTGACAATTTATTAATTCGTTTTTATCCATAAACGTTTACGAAATAACAACAAATTGGAAGATAGGACTATTTAATCACTTAATAAAAAAAAAAGTGAAAACGGGTTTGACCTGCCTAACATTAGTGTAAAATAGAACGCAGTATTTTTTTTCAGTATGCAGAAATGTTTCAGCGCGCACTAGAATGCTAGCGCGAGCCTATTGGAGATGAGTTTCAAAGAATGTTGGATTATCCTCTTAAATGCTAGAGTGAAGCTGATTCGAATTCACAAAATACTAACTGCTATCACCTTGTAAGTTCATTCTAATATAACTAGACGACAAACGTATAGCATGTAAAACAAACGGTGTTGTAAACATGTGCACCTTTAATTGAGTAATTTTGTTTCATGAAAGGTTTTGCAAATTAGCTGTAGTTTTATCAGATAGACCTACATGACTGAATATAAGTGCAACTCGATTTCAGCCATTTCAAAGACAAGCTTTCACTTCGGGTGTACACAATACAATCCGAGCAACATCTGCAATCTATGGCATTTTCCAAACGTTCTGTTATGCAAAAGTTTAAAGTCACTGTAAATGGCTTAGAGAGGTCAAAGTTAAGTGCAACTCGATTTCATGATGCAGTTAACTGCTTTTATGTAATGCCAGGATCAGACTACTGTTTTTTTTTTTTTCTTTCACGATGGTCATCATGTCAGATTATGCAATAATATCTTGCAGTGTCTTGGCCGGGAGAATGGTAACACTACAAGCATGACCCCGACCAATCATCTTATGCTGCCTTTCACGATCTTGAGTGATTTCATAGGTTGTCGGGGAGGCGTGTCAAGAATTGGTCAATCATGGCTATCAAGGAAAACGTTTTAGGAGTTGTCAAACTAGGCAGGAATATACAACAAATTATGACATGCAAGACTTTTCATCAGGTTATCGTCCCAGACGTCCCAAAACGAATTGAAAGCCAAGATGAATGTCAACTGTCTGGGAACATTAGTCTACACATGCCATTGTGGCCATAGCTAATTTCCCGCAGATTAGCCTGTTACACTTACACGCCCGTTCATCGTTCCAGACATCCGAGATTCTGCCCCGACGCTCGTGTAGCCTGATCCTGGCGTTAGTCTGAAAAATCATGTATGCATGTACCAGCCAGTTCCACCGCACGAACATTAATTTCCCATTTTTTTTACCGGTTCACGCAAGAATTTGTTGATCAATTCAGGCCTGACGCTCATATTTAGGTATCTGGTCATCTCTCGCAGTCTAAATATTACCCCCTCGTCATATCTTCAGGTTGAGGAAAGGATTGATCATAGCAAGTTTTCATTTCACCGTCACTATTCAAACTCGTGCACTATGGGTAGGGCTGGGCAATTTGGCCTGAAAAAGAAATCCCGATTTTTCACGAAGCTGTGGACGATTTTGATTTTAATCTAGATTTTTTTTAATACCAAGAAATGTTTATTTATGAAATGAAAAATTAGATTATGCATTATTAACTGTTCTTTGCTAAGGTGTGCACTGAAACTGTGACACTGCTGCTACGCTAGCAATCATAGATTTCTAGTAAAAATGTTGGCATGGCAGCTAAATGGGAAAATTGTATTAATCGAAAACGTTGGAAATACAAGGATGTAAAAACTATCTGGACGAGTTGGGACATTTTCCCGAGACGTGGATAAAGCTAAACTATATGTTAACTATTTATTTAACTGTTGGTACGTGACTCTCCCACCCTGCTTTCAATCGCTATACCTAAGTTGAAACCGAACAAAACAAACACGTGTGACTTTATGCAGCCTATATGTGCAATTTTAGTACCTAGATTATGTATCATGAATGAGACTTGCGTTGCATGCTCGATCCAATGGTAACTTTACCTTGGAGAGGGTGGTATACCCAGATACACTTAGTGTGCACTGTGCGGCACTATAAGTACAGCAACATAGATCACAAAAATGTAGCTTATTTGTTACACAGTAGACCCTTCCCCTACATGCAGCAGGCGAATATTCTCTTGACTAAAGCAACAAGTTCTTTTGGCGTTCATAGACTAAACTAGTTTAAAAAAATCAAACGTTACAAGATCAATTGTTACATGCACCTCGTTTAAATAGCGATTTTCGCAATGTAGACTTTTTACACATCATGCTAACTCAAAATTCGAATTAATCGATTCAATCGTAAAATCGCCCAGCCCTAATATATATAACGTACGTACGTTACCTGCACTTGGTGATACCTGTTTTTTAACCCATTATTTTTGTTTTGATGCATAGAACTGTCTCTAGTACTACTTCATAAGCTTGAAGCAAATCTTGACTGACTGATGGAAGCCCCGATGCCCAAACTCTCCGGTGGTTCCACAGTTAGCATCCGTGTCAACAGCCTTGAGCTTGGGACAACCAGGTTTAAAGAAGGGTCGTTTGAGATCATCGAGAAGGATAACAAGGTCTATCTCCTTCTCAGATTCAACAGTGGGGGAGCCACCAAAAAAGTGCAGGTATTTTTGTAATAGTTCACAGAAATCACCACACCTGGTATAATTACTGGGCAGAGGTCAGAGACCACCCTTTTGTTTATTGAATTTTCAGTGTCAGACAATTATGCAGGAAAAATATATTTAACAAAATTACAACAGCCTCCACAACAAAATATAATTTGTTTTCGGTATTTTGGGTAGTCGTTGCTTTCGATACAGCTTCATCTCTTTTCGGTGGACTTGATTTTAGTTTTCCCAAAAATCTGCAGGGATATTGTTCCATGTTTCTTGTAAACCCCTCCAAAGTTCAGTCTTGTAAGTTGCTTGCATTTTCTGCTTCTCACAATCCAAGTCATTCCAAAGTTTCAATGATGTTGAGGTCTAAGCTTTGGGATGACCAGTCCGTTTTTCTTTTTCTTCTTTGTTAGAGAATTCGTTTTTTATCTTGTTGGCAGTGTGCTTGGGGTTGTTATCTTGCTGTAGAATTAACTTGTTACCAGTCAAACATTGTCCACATGATATATTAAGATTTGTTTGCATTTATCAGCATTCATGATGCTGGATTAGGGTTTGTGTGGGGTAAACACGAAATGTGGTAGGCTAGAATGTATAATTGCATACTCTCCAATGGTTTTTATTGTAGTTGCATACCTATAGCGTTTGAAGTGATCGGATCTCACTCAATGATCATATTGACAAGCTTTTATCATCTCCTTACATTAAATGTATGTGTTGGGCAGTACTTGTGATACCAGGTTGAATAAGCACCAATCTGCAGGGCTGCATGGGTTAGAGTTAGGGCTAATTGCGCTAGATTTGGCTATTGTTACACTGGTGATGGTGCAAAATTCTAAGCCGAGTATAGGTCAGTTATATGAAAAAGTTGAAGGAACGTTAGTTCGCAAGCTTTCTTGCCTGTTGCGTTGATTAGTTGCGCTGACTAAAACATCAATATGGCATGTATAGAAGGGGTTATAACGTTACAGTTAATGCACCATTGCTACCGTTACTATGTTTACACTTAAGACAGTTGGCTACTAGCTGCGGTGTGAGTAGCTATGCTAGAGAAATATTGTTTGTAGTAACTAGTGCCTTTCGACTGTTACCTTATGTTAGCCTATGTGTTTATTTGTTTAACTTTCATAGCCTCCCTCTCATCATAGTCTGCTGAAATTGCTGAATTTGAATTAACATTTATTTAACACATGTATTATTCACTGAGAGAGAGCGAGACAGAGAGAGTGAGAATTTAAGTCTTACCGTTTTCTCTCAGGTAACGCTACATCAAACATTGGCACATTTCCGATAGTTCCACAGCACCCACCACTGATGTCTGCGCATTGAAGTTCAACGTTTTTTTTTATTGTAAAATTGTGAAATTGATTCAAGGTGAGGTTCTAATATCTTTGTCTGCGGAAATAATTTGTCAATTGGCCATGTGAGAGCAGGCATCGGCCGATGACCGATTATTTAAAAACGCCATATATCGGCGTAATTAATCGCCCGGCCGATTAATCGGTTGACCACTACTCTTGAACAACTTCATTGGCGGAAAAAAGTGAAGATATGATCTTGTATTATTATTTGACTTTGAATAAAGTTATATACTGTAATTGGCAAGTAAACGTTTAATGGTTCCATTTCTGTTAAAGAGCAGACTTAAAGGCAACGTTTTGTGAATGGTAACTTAAGCTAGCTAGAAGGATAGGACTAGAACGGGTTCGTTGCTAAGCCATTACCAATGTGTTGCTACCTCTTGAAGTGAAATTTCTAACAACCATTTCCATTGCACTCTGATAGGAAGTACAGAGTTGACTTTTGGATAGCAATAAAGCTTCATTCCATTTGTTTTTATTAAGAATACTGGGATATTTATATGTTATGCGCTGTAATAACTACATGTTATAATGATGATATGCTGTATAAAAGGGGTAATGTACTCAAATTGTATTTCAGAATTTCAATGCCCCTATCATCAGTTTTTCTTTTTCAATACATTTGCTAAATTAAATTATGCCCGTTTTCACTTTTTGAGGGGTTATTGAGTATAGATAAATTGTGTTAAATAAACATTTAACAAGTGTGCAAGAAGGAGTTCTGAACACTGCCCAGCCCTTAACATTTTTGATATATGCTATATTGTGTAATATGAGTACTGTAATAACTGCAATGTTTGGTCTATTTGTCTAGTCCAGTGGTTCTCAAACTTTTTTTTATCATGTACCCCTTTAGAATTGTTTTTCAGCCAAGTACCCCTGACCATGGCAAAACATTTTGGAGAGAAAAAATAGATATTGTAAATTACCACACATGAACCAATTGTTTCATGAATTACAAGTATAAAACAGCGTGTTACGATATCGATTGCCCTGTACAAGTAGGCCTAGAACAAAGCAATTTACAACTACGAACTTTACTAGGCCTATACAAATGAGATGCTACTTGAGACAAATTTCACTCCGTAGCATAGTCTCTGCGTAAACAATAGCACCTGGAAGTAGTAGGTCTTCATTTATTGAATGGCTTTTGTCTTTTAGCAAGTACTTTGGCTGAAGTTGTTTTCCTACCCAATTGTAAACATGAATTATTGTAAATTGTAGTATGCAGCAATTATATTATGAACTTAAGGCGCAATAGTGGAGGATAGTTCAAATTCGCCTAATAAATCTCTCGTCTTGCGAAGATTGTATTGCCGACAGGAAAGGAGAAGACTGCAAGCAATCGTCACTCTCTTTCTCATTATGATTTCAAATTGATTTAACTCCAAGCCATTATCAAACAATGCAATAGACCTATTACCAGGCAGTTTAACATTCTGTTAATCTGGGAACTTCCTGTATATAGTCCGAAAGTCGGACCCATAAAAAAATTGTTTCACACTGGAAACAAACCAAGCCATGGTTCAGTTTGATCTGGACCAAGACCACCTCTTTTCGTCGGGCCAAATTTCTGTTGTTTTGTTACATGGATGCTTTGTTTGTGTTGTGTTATGTTACTTTTATATGCACATTTGATGTTTCATTTATGTTAACAAAAAGTGCAAAGTGCTGCTACATAAAACTTGGTGAAATTATTTATTTGTGTATATCTGTAGTTTCTCAATACTTTTTAACATTACCGCGATGATATTGATAACCGTGAAAATGTGGTCACTATAATCGTGATATGAAATTTTCTTTTGGATATTTTGCATACTATAGCTAGCTAGCTTGTTTTTCACTGATATTGCAGCTAGCAAACTCGTGCATATTTGACAGTTTCATAAGCTTAATTATTATTAACCAAATTGTCCATCAATCCGGAAACCAGCAAACAATCAGCAGTTCCACAATTAGTTACATCTCCAAATTAATCCATTCCGTTTTCATTGTTTGAGAATAGAAACCTCTCTGAAAATCTATACCAGGTTTTGCTGCTTACCTTGCCTTGAAAGAGGCTTGGCTCTCAAGGCAATTGGCAGCTAAGCAAGCTCCCCTTGATTTTGACTTGACTAAGCTTGAAAGGCATATCAAACCCGTCTTCACGTTTTTTATAAATGAAGTGATTAAACAGTGAAATATTCCAAGATTTTGTTACATCGTAAACACAAGTTATGATAGATAAAGTTTGTCGATAGGCACATTTCTCTATCATAATGCTTGCGTACTTTTGAAGTGGAGGGCGGCTAAATAGTGGCTGTAAATGTACACGCATAGCAAATCGCAAGTTAGTTTGATGCATGTTGTTGCCTTGACTTAAATGAGTAATTGGCTGTTTGGCCGGCGGCAGGATTCATTCAGAATCAAAGAGGCCTGTCATCGAATGTTTTATTCACTGTCGCCTGGTAGAGGACGTGTCGCGATGTTCGAGGTCCAAACAGCAACATGACTTGTAGCTAACACTACAATGGGCCATGTTATGAGCTTTATTTTTTATTTTTTTATATTACAGTATAATTATTTTAGGATTCATAAACAAACAATATTTTTTTATCAGTACTCCAACGTACCTCTAGTTTGAGAACCACTGGTCTAGTCTACTATACAATGTATTCCCCTATAGATGCATACAGTGGTTGATGCGATAATTTCGGACATTGTATTGAATGAGTTTCCTTTGACTTCTGAAATGTGTAGAGAAAATATTTATTGCTTTAAGGATTTTACACTGAAAATGATTTTCATTTCTTGCTTTAAGCTCACCCAGAACGTGAAAACTGTGACGCTATCAAAATGTCGAATTATGGTCACTCTAAAGGACTCCAGTGTCGTTACCATTGATCAACTACCCCCTACATTGGCCCAGAAGACCAAGGAATATCTTGAAAACTTGAAGAAGGAAAAGCCCTCTGGTAATAACACTTGTCATTTGTAATGTACCGGCTATACATACTGTAGATGACTTAAAAAAGAAATGTAATTTCAACTTGTTTTGTCCTAGTTTTAAAGACATCTTGTGGAAGTGGCAGCTTTAGCATGCTTGGAAATAGGCCCCTAAAGATTGAGACCAGTCCACGTGGAGAGTATCAGGTAAACTTTAAACAATCAAATCAAATACTTCCGTTTCATGTAGGTGTGTAGCTACTAGTAGTGTTCAGAAACCTGAAATAAACAGACTGCTTTGCTATTGCTAATGCATATTAGGAAGTTTTGTTACAATCAAATATAAATTAGGAAGCAATTACTTTTCCCCCTTATTTTTGTATTTTTTTGTATTTCATATTAAGACTTTAATTGCACAGGACGAATTAAGACATTTAATTATTGTCCAAGAATACCCATGATTTTTTTGGCCTGCAATCTAGACAGTGCCTATTTTGTTCTGTGCAATGAAAGTCAGAAGTAATTTGTTAAGCGCTATCATCAGGGTGAACAGACTGACAATAGAGCGATAGTGTTATAGTGTATTTACTTCATATAATGTAGTTATTGTCCATTTAATTAATTGTTAATTCAATCAATCCACTTAAAAGATATTGGGGTCACCACTGGACAACTTAAACATCAGCAAGATGGCATCTCTAAACTTAAGTCAATGAAAATGACTTGAATTGTATGAATTTTGTTTCTAGCAATTTTTACCGTACTCTATCAGGCTCGAAAATACATTTCTGATGAGATTCAAATTCTATCAGTTATCCAATCATTCAGCTCAATACGGAATCATGTAAATCAGTTGAATGCAAGGATATCTTTTTCTAACTACTCAAGGTTAAATATAACAAATAATATAAAGAAAATAAATGATATGACTAGGACAATGGCACGATTTAACATTTAATCATAGTATGGGTGCAATGCACATGCTTTAGGGGTAGAACAATGGATATCAGTAACTTTGCAAGGCAATGTATAGCTAGGGGAGAAGGATACATGAAATATTGGTGAATTAAGGTATCTTGCTAGGTCTATTGTTTGTGTGGCTTAGTGTAGGTAATTATGCAGTTTTGATTAGATAGAATCTGCTAGCCTATACGTACAAACTCAGTGCCAGTTCAGATGTTTGACAAGTAATTAAATTATACTTACTGAACTCTCAGCGACAATGATAGGCGTTGTGGCTGACTGGTAGGAGAGGGTATGAGAATCCAAATGAAATTCTCACATTCTTTGGCGCCGTGTTGGTCAGGTTTGATTACTACGGGGCGGATGAGTCATTTTGAAGAGCAAGTTCAGCTTGCTTTAAGTCAACGTCACCCAACATCGACGTGAAAGACTGCTGGAGAGCATCCAAAGACACATGAAAGCTGTTATTGAAAATCAGGGTTATTCCAACAGACATTGATTTCTGAACTCTTCTTAAAGTTCACCTCAGTATTGTTTGAAAAATTAATATACATTTTTTTCTTTATAATATTTGTTGTAAATAAATGCTCTAAACAACAATTTATATTTAGGAGAAATGTCTAATTTAAAAAACAAAAAAAACGTATTCTTACTCAAACACTTGACTAAAGACAGAGAAAAAGAAAAATGTTCAGTGGTCCCAATTTTTTTAAGCGCTGCATGTGTGTTAAAACCCCTAAAGGGTCAATATAGACCCATATTAAAACCCAAAACAGTTCTATTGCTGCAATCACGCTGCAGGCCTAATTGTTCAATTGAGATTTATTGCTCAGTTCCGATGTTTTTTGTTTGGCTCACATTATTGAAAAAATGTGGCCAATATCAGATTTCATTGGTCACGGTCCTAAACTGACCCGAATACACAAAATAACTATAACAGACGTCACACGCAGCATGCTGTTGAGTGGAAGTAAATAGGGAGGCCACTGAAGTCAGCATATACGGTTCCATTTCTAAGTGGTTGGGCATTGTCAGGCCTGCCATCGGGGGGGGGGGGCAAAGGGTACAGATGACCCCGGCCCGGGGCCCATGCAAAGGTCTATGGTTGACCCTTAAATGTGACTTATTTCACAGACAATAGAATTTATATGTATTTACATGATAAATATACGTATTGTTATAATTTAAACATATTTCAACTTATCTGATAGACAATCCCCCGCTGTTATTGTGAAAATGGTGCGATCCAAACCACTAATGTAATGTGAACATCTATGAATGTAACGCAAATTGCAGCCTGACTAGCTAAGTCAAATGCTTCATCAATATCAGGAGCTCAAAAAAGAAAGCGAGAACAAGAGAACAAAAAAATGAAAGGAGCAGAGAGGCAATGGCCACATTTCTGAATATGGCCAGGGTGAGGAGCTAGGCAAACTAGAAAATAAAACATTAGCTAGCTTAACCTTTAAGTAACGTTAGCACGTTGTTAACCAGATACAAAAAATCACTGCTGCACTGCCTTCATAAGGCTGTTTATATTGCAACCTGCTGGTATTATGGCTTGTAATTAGCGAATTGTTTAGCTTAAAGTCAGCAAGAAAAGAATCAGACTGTTCCTATATTCTCAGGGAAGGGGGGGCTCAAACATTGAGCCGGTCAAGGGATTGTCTGAGACAAGCTGGAAGTGAACAAAGGAGAGATATAGACAAGCCACGCCCAAAAGCCCAACTATTGGTCAAAATCCTCAAAAAAATCGAATTGTGGGCTAACCCTGCATTCACGTTTTCATGAAATTATCTGACTTTCTGAATACATTTCAAAGAGCATTTAAACAATAGCTTGATAGCTTGTTTGCATGTTATTCCTTAAAAATTACATGTGAGGAATAGGGTTGTGCGATATACCGAAAATACAGTTTACACACAGTGATCACATGACCGGGAATGTCGCTAGGACCCACACAAGCTTGCTGCTTTAATTATTTTTATATTTTGTAACTTTTTAGAACCAGATTTCCAGCAATTCTTGGACCCCAGTATTTTTTATTTTATTTTTTTTAACAACTTTGTTTCAAGGGGATTTACATAGATAAAGTTATGTAGCTATTAAGGAAATGAAATTAATGAATAAACCAGATGCACACAAAATACCTTGCATTCCTTTTTGTAGTGTTCTCTGCCCTGCCTTTCTGATTTATTTTTCAAGCATGCAGTGTCCTTTTTGAAAGTGGCATCTGCAAGAAAATTTATATTTATTTATTTACACAATCTGTTATGACATAAAAATTCAGACATAATATACTTGCAATACTATACATATGGTTTACATAAAATATTACTAATTTGAAGTTATTCCAATGTCCTAAAATTTCTTCAGTAAATAAAGTGTAGGCGACACTAAAGATACAAGTCTATTAATACTTGTGAGTAAAATACCAACCTTTTCACTTCTTCTGAGGGTTCTTGAGATTTATATATAAAAAAAAAATTATAATATAATATTCCGGCTGTTCCGGCTGTTTAACTTTGTACTTGGAAGAATATAAGAAATTGTAATGAACTTGTCAGAATGTGGATTTCAGACATTATTTATTAGCAATTTATCTAATAATTACGTTGCACTTGCACTTTGCATCCTCCAGATTAATACAGGAAGATCGAGCTTGGAAGCCCGGGAAGAAACTGCACTACGCAAGCCTCTTACAAGTCCCATCCGAGCTGATGCCACCCCTGTCCGTAATGGACTCTCCGAGATCAGGTAGGCAGTGCACTCAATTTTGAAAAAGAAAAGACTGTTAAATAGCAACATTAACCCTGGCTCTTAAGGGCCTCTTAAGGGCGGGGGGGGGGGGGGGGGGGGGGGCTGGTTGGTTGGTTGGTTGGTTGGTTATATTTGAGTAAGAGCTACTTGTAGTTTTTTCTTGCACAGATTATTAGTGTACCTTCTGTATTGTGCATCATATCTATTGCAAATTATTAACGTGGTATGTCATTGATTTATTTTAAATTCATCATCACCATCATTAACCACTCCTTGTTCTGAATTTTAAATTCGTATCCAATCAAGTAACTCTGTACTAGTAGTTTTTTCACTAGGTACTTTCTTACTCAAGTAGTTATTTGAATGCTCAACCCTAATTTGCCACTGTATTCCCATTTAGGTAAACACGTGGTAGAGACAATTAGCCTTTTTTATTCTACTCATAGGAAAATATGTAATAGAAGGTTTGATGCACTTTGGTAGAGCTTCCTCTCAGAATGTTAATTTCTGATGATATAGAATTGATATAGATATAGATTGTGGTGTATAGTTTTTTTCTATTGGCCCCATGAAAACGTATGAACGTCATTTATTATTGTGACAAACTAAAGTTAGTTTTAATTCTAACTTTATGACTTAACATGAATGATATAGTTGTGACCAGGCACAGATTAAGAATGCAGTATGCTGTGCACAGGGGCCTCGGTTCTTGGAAAAAGAAAAATACATAAGGCTAAGATGAAAGTAGTACGCAGCTCTACGGAAATGTGTACAACACTGCAAACTGTAATTCAACTCTACACATTACCTTTCAAGTTTGCAACACCATGTACAACTCTGCAAATCTTCTTTCCAAACTCGCCACAAACCAATCCATTTTACCGTCGACACAGACTCAACGCACACACGTAGAATATCTTCTAGAAACCGTTCACAGGCTTCAGAATTCTATCTGGTGACTACAGTGCATCCGGAAAGTATTCATACCCCTTCACTTTTTCTACATTTTATGATGTCACAGCCTAATTCCAAAATGGATGAAATAAAAAAAATCTCAACATTCTACACACAATACCACATAATGACAAAGTGAAAAAGTTTTTTAGATTTTTTTGCAAATGTATTAAAAATAAAATATCACATGTACATAAGTATTCACACCCTTTACTCAATACTTTGTTGAAGCACCTTTGGCAGCAATTACAGCCTCAAGTCTCCTTGAGTATGATGCTACAAGCTTGGCCCACCTATTTTGGGGCAGTTTCTCCCATTCTTCTTTGCAGATTGTCTCAAGCACCATCAGGTTGGATGGGGAGCGTCGGTGCACAGCCATTTTCAGATCTCTCCAAAGATGTTCAATCGGGTTTAAGTCTGGGCTCTGGCTGGGCCACTCAATGACATTCACAGACTTGTCCCGAAGCCACTCCTTTGTTATCTTGGCTGTGTGCTTAGGGTCGTTGTCCTGTTGGAAGGTGAACCTTCGCCCCAGTCTGAGGTCCAGAGCACTCTGGAGCAGATTTTCATCAAGGATCTCTCTGTACATTGCTGCATTAATCTTTCCCTTGATCCCTTGATCTTCCGGTTCCTGCCGCTGAAAAACACCCCCACAGCATGATGCAGCCACCACCATGCTTCACTGTAGGGATGGTATTGGCCAGGTGATGAGCGGTGCCTGGTTTCCTCCAGACATGACGCTTGGCATTCAGGCCAAAGAGTTCAATCTTGGTCTCATCAGACCAGAGAATTTTGTTTCTCATGGTCTGAGAGTCCTTTAGGTGCCTTTTGGCAAACTCCATGCGGGCTGTCATGTGCCTTTTACTGAGGAGGGGCTTCCGTGTGGCCACTCTACCATAAAGGCCTGATTGATGGAGTTCTGCAGAGATGGTTGTCCTTCTGGAAGGTTCTCCCATCTCCACAGAGGAACACTGGAGCTCTGTCAGAGTGACCATCGGGTTCTTGGTCACCTCCCTGACCAAGGCCCTTCTCCCCCGATTGCTCAGTTTGGCCAGGCGGCCAGCTCTAGGAAGAGTCCTGGTGGTTCCAAAATTCTTCCATTTGCGAATGATGGAGACCACTGTACTCGTTGGGACCTTCAATGCTGCAGAAATGTTTTTGTACCCTTTCTGCAGATCTGTGCCTTGATACAATCCTGTCTCGGAGGTCTACAGACAATTCCTTGGACTTCATGGCTTGGTTTGTGCTCTGACATGCACTGTCAACTGTGGGACGTTATATAAACAGATGTGTGCCTTTCCAAATCATGTCTTATCAATTGAATTTACCACAGGTGGACTCCAATCAAGTTGTAGAAACATCTCAAGGATGATCAGTGGAAACGGGATGCCCCTGAGCTAAATTTTGAGTGTCACAGCAAAGGGTGTGAATATTTATGTACATGTGATATTTTATATTTTTAATACATTTGCAAAAAAAACTAAACTTTTTTCACTTTGTCATTATGCGGTAGTGTGTGTAGAATGTTGAGATTTTTTTTTTATTTCATCCATTTTGGAATTAGGCTGTGACATAATAAAATGTGGAAAAAGTGAAGGGGTAGGAATACTTTCCGGATGCACTGTATACGCACATAAAGTAGGGCAATTTAGCCTGTTGAAAGACGTTATGTTTTTAATGTGTGTATTAATTGATTCTTATCGAGTATTTTTATTTTCTCGCTTATGCGTATGTTAATATTTGTCTGGAGATCCACGTTATAAATAATAAATAATAAATCTTTTGCGATCCACGTATTGGCCACCACTGCTGTAAGTCCTGTTTATTTTTTGGGTCACCACCCAAACATGATATGTTAGGATTATCAACACGCGGAACGTGTTTCTGTTACTCACTTTAAATAGATTTTGTAAATGTTTCAATATCGCCCCCATGTTAAGTTATTTCTGCATCGCTGCTCGGTGCTGACATAATGTTACCATGGTCCTGCCCGAATAGTTCAGAAAGTATGTACTTATGACTTTCACAATGTACTTTTCCTTAACCACGCTGGAAAACGTAACGGGGTTAAGGCAAGATATGAAGGACAATTCATAAGGACTTAGTAAAAGACAGCCTTGACATCAGCGAATCCGACTGCACTTTCGCTAGGCTACGTGAAGGCGGATGTCATTGACGTGGGTCTACCGTGGTGAAACCATTGACTACTAAAAGCGCATCCTAGATAGGCTACTTCGCCCTGCACATTCTTACCGTGTTGTAGGCTACATAAACTGTAGGAACGACAAAACCATTGTCGGAAGAACAATTGCCAAATCAGTTGTTCGATTAGTCGACAAATTGAAAGAATAATCGTTAGATTAATCGCTAGAAAAATAATCGTTAGGTCCAGCACTAGTTGTATCACACCTAGCCTACTAGTTTTGGTGTTGAGCTTAGTAGCTAGCTGCTAAATATTTACACCTACCCCTAAGCAGGCGCAAGTAATCATAGAAGCGAAACAAATACATGGCCCATTTAGAGCGTTTTGAGCAGGAATACCAATCATATTCGCCGTCATCGTGTGCTCCTTCACTGCCTCTATTAATTCATTAATTGACTCATTTAACTGTACTTCTTTAAATGTTATCCAATCAAATCAATTGTTAATCGGAAAACAAATACGAAATGCGCATTACTTAGGGTTTTGGTCAGAGTGTGCTTGATTGTGACACTTACTCAGTTTATTTCAATCAAAGCATGAATAACTTGGTAATTAAATTTACGACAACCTGTCTACTCTGTGATTTCTGTTTTTATACCCCTTACAAAGTGAGAACAGGAAAAGGCTCCTTACCTCGAATAGTGGCCTTTCGGATGACTATTCCAAAGAGAATGACTCATCAAGGTAAGCTGTCAGATGTGCCAGTTAACTCTCTGATTCCATTTAAACTTTCACTGAGAACCAACCTGAAAACATGTTGACGTTTTAATAACACAAAATTTCAGCAACAACATGGACCCATCCAGAAAGTGTGTGCTTAACAACAAAGAAAAGCTGAAACAGGTAGAGGAGACCAGAAACTCAGGTATAATCTTTTTGTCAAGTAAATGTGATGTTCTGTAAATATTCTTTAAAGAAAGTTGATTAGTAAGAAGTGATATTTTACTAAGCAGTTCATCTGGCGTCTATAATTAATTCATTTGAAAGTACAGATTGTGCTTCTAATTGTACAAATTTACTTAGCAAATGTAATAGTGTCTACTCCTGTAACAATTCAATTGGTTTAACAATTTCAAAGTCTCTCAATTTCCTCTGAATTGCTTTATGCTAGAGACATTCATTTTGACTTAAATCTTGATCACAGCTTCCAAGCTTTAAAAAAAAATTGCAGGGTTATTTTGCCAACAATTCTCTAAACTTGTAAGCATTTCCAGCCTAGAGTTAGGATAAGTGTTTCTTGGTTGGTGAAGAATCTAAGATTTATGTAACCTCTTGTCCTACGGATGATAGTGAGTTTATACTGGTCGTCTCTGTTACACTGCCACACAATTTTTACGAGAATCTTTGCTTAACAGCCATAAACCCTTTGGTCTGTACAATATGCTCTCAGATTCCGGTTAGTATTAAATCCTATTCCGATTAGTATTAAATCCTTTGTGAAGTTGAGGGAAAATACTTTGTTACTGGATATGGGACCCATATCGTAACATAATCGTACATAATCAATTTATCTTTGATTTCTTTCAACTTAAGTCAGGTCATGCTCAAAATATTTGGCAACACTTAATTTGTCATAACACACATTCCAAACAATGTTAGCTTTGCATTAAAAATGACAGACACTTGAATGACACTTGATGATAGTCATAATGTCACTGAAACTTCAATATGATCACAAAACAGATTGAGAGATCTAATACTATGTATGGCATCAGTCACATTCTGACTCAAAGCTCAGTTGAAATGACAGACTGGATGACAGAATTACTCGACGTCGAAGGCAGGAGCCTTTTTAGGACTCAAGACATCTGGGGCTTGATTGCTCTGCTTTTTCAAAAGGACCCACCTGTGCATGCTCATATACAGCCCGTCCAGTTAAAGTATAAAACAAAAGTCAGCGTAATTCAACCAAAATCATGGCAAATTAAAATGGCTTTGCTTCCTATAGCACTTCTCAACAGTATATATTGTAAGACTTGTTTTGCATGTTGAGTAGATTATTAGTCATAATTTTCTGTAATTTGGAATGAGTTTCAAACATGTAATCAACAAAGTCGTTGCATTGGCTTCATATGTTTATTATCTAAATATACCACCAGGACCTTTTTGTAGCTTTTCATTAAAACCTTAGTGGTACCATGGGGTATTTTGGCAAGTTAATACATCATTTTTGTTTCTTTTCTTTGACTTCAGGTGGCATCGATTGACTTTAAAAGGTGGTTTGTTGATTTAGATTTATTTTACTTATCTCTGATTGTAGCTCCTCTTCAGCCAACATCCTTCTACGGTAGCAGATCTGTGACTAAAGACTATGGCAATTGCCAATCCTTTGTGAACAGGCAAGAATGTTGCAGTGCCCTTTATTTTTCTCTGAAATAGAAATATCACTTTCCTGTAGTCCTTTATGTACTTATTGGTGCCATTTTTATTACATTTCAGACCTGCTACAAACCAAACTCCTTCAGCTAAAAGAAGTCTCGTGCTTCCCCATCACTCCATCCCGTTCAAGAAAGTGCGCCCTTCTGTGGATTATAGCGGTTGGAATAAACAAAGAACACTTTCGAATGCCCAGACCCAGGCACCGTTGCAAGGGTAAAAAGCTTTGTTTAGAGCTTTGTAATTGATCTGTAACAGTAAGCAGCCAGAGCAACGTCAATTTAAATTTTGCTTTTTTAATCACAGCCATGTTCTTTTTTCGCTTTAGATTCTCCAATTTGGGGAACACATGTTATATGAATGCAATACTGCAGTCTCTCTTTAGCCTTCCATCATTCTCAAATGATCTGCTGAAACAGGGCATCCCATGGAAAAAAGTCCCCGGCAACGCTTTGCTTAGGTACCTGTAAAATGTATATTGTTAACTTGGGATCATGTTTACTGTCCTACGTCAACTTTTGGGGGAATAACTTTGGTATTACCCTTTTGTATAACACTGTAACCACCATATCACTCGTACACAGACGTTTCGCCCACCTTCTTGCCAAAAAGGATGTGAGCTGTCATGAGACTAAGAAGGACCTGCTCAGGAGAGTTAAGAATGCCATCTCTTCCACAGCTGAGCGTTTCTCTGGATACATGCAGAATGTAAGTTTCCATGCAACCCCTTTCTCCGCTCAGTGCTTGTTTACCATGGTTGAAGTTTTTTTTTTAATTATTATACAAAGGAACTGTGTACTCGAGGCCAAAACCTAAAAACAAGCCTGAACCACTTAACAGTTGAAGTGTAAATCAAAACTATCGGTTGCCGACTTCTGTTCTTTATGTTCAAGATGGGGCTCACGTTTTCTAAAGAAAAGACTTGACATGTTCTTGGACTATTCTTTGATTCTCTACTTTCGCACATATTTTCTTATGAACCGATTGCTTGATAGTATGTCAAATCTAAGTCCACTTTTATTAAGAAACCACAAATTGGTGTTTCTGCTAATATTTAAGGTGCCGGTCAGTTGAAGAAATGAAGAAAGCCTAATAAAACATTGACAGTATGACTGAAAATAAGATAAGCAGTTTAAAATGTACGTACTGTTTAGAGTGTAATACTAATGTATACTGTAGGTCTCTCCATTTAATCTAAATTTCATATTTAAAATCTTGATACTTATGTTATTGATGGGCAATTTATGATAAAGCAAAAAAGCTCGAGATACCATTACAGCTAAGGCAGATTTCTATGACAATAGATCGTACCAATAGCATGCTAATGGATATTTTATTCAGTTTTCTAAAAGAGTAAATGCTGTTGTTAATGCTAAATGAAATAAGTATATGGAACGAGTACAAATTGTGGTATCAATATAACTGAATTTCACGTGTCTATATAACAGAAATTCACGTATTTGGCAAGATCAACTAATCAGATATAAGTCTGATTCGAAGCTTCAAATTAATCAGGAGAATTGAGAAACCGGGAGAGAACAAAGAAAATCAGGAGAGTTGGCAAGTGTGCCTGAGATTGAGTGAACCTGGTATTACATCCTGCCTTGGCCGCCATGCCCATGTAATCTGCTGCTGTCCAAAGACTTCAAGCACATAATGATGATGCATTAAGAATGGGTGTGTGAGAGCTGTAAAATGAGTTGTCACTCCAACTCCGATGGGTCAATAGAAATCCTCTTCTAACCCCTGCCCTTACGTGAGATTTCTGGCATAAGTAATATTCTAGATCCACAAGCAAAAAATAAATATAATATTGAAAACTTGGAAAAAATGACAAAACCGAGGATTAAAAAATATAGATTAGTAAAATTTTGTAGCTTTTGGATTATTTAAAAAAAAACTTTGAATGTACTTTTTAATCTCTTGGTTTTTCTGTTTTTGCTTTTGTAGATATTTGGCACAAATCTTATTCCATAGTTATCTTCCCTCTATTTAAGGATGCACATGAATTCCTGAGCCAGTGTCTGGACCAGCTAAAGGAGGATGTTGAGAAAGTCAACAAGTGTTGGAGCAGCGACCTAGTAGCGTCAGCCCCAGTTTCAGTGTGGGAAGAGCCCCAGCCGACTGGGGAGGCAGTGCGACCTGGTGGAGATGTGGACAGCACTTGCATCTACACATGCCCAGTGATGGTCAACATGGAGTTTGAGGTGCAACACACGATCAAATGCAAAGGGTAAGTCCCACTGGTAATGCAGTAAAAAGTTGTCTAATCTTTCAAATCTTTGTGTTTTCTTTTTATACATATTTTTTTTATATTTCATAAATATTTTAAGACTTTAATAAGTCAATACATCATGAAACTTTGAAATCTCTATACAAATGTTGTGCTGCCTCCAGCTCTCGACAAAACTCTGAAGTGTCATAATAGAAAACATTATTATCTTACAAGCGTTACAGTTGCTGAATTTCGGTCATTTGTTACTGCAATTGCCACATTTCGCCGTTGCCGATGTGGTAGAGCTTAGGGTGAAATAAAATGCCCTCTTTAGTTCGCCTGGTCTTTTGACTTGTTATTTGAGGGAAAAACTGATCACCGAACGATAAAGCTGCAGATTATGATGGTATGTCCGCTAGGAAGTGTAGGCCTACTCGTTAATCTAGGCTAAAGGGACTAGTTGGGTTGTTTGATGCCAGAGTCCTCAAACACATGAGCATTCCATGCAAAATAGCATGGTAGAAAAGCTGAGATAAATAGGCTAGTGTTTCGTGCACATAAAACTTCCAAATGCCTATATCATAATAAAGCATTAGAGCTTTCTATTAGCGCCGACTGCTCAAGCCAGCTACTTTATTGAAATATGTTTTCACTTTTGATTAACAAGTTTGCGGTTCGGTATGTGTAGCCTACATGTATGACCACTAGCTTTAAAACAATGCGAGAGAAACGTTATCCACTAACTTTAGCAATCATAACTTAGATGTTAAAAGTGTACCATGTAACAAGAAAATCTGAACATTTCACTGTTTAGTCAGTTAAAGTTACAATACGCGTGTGCATGTGACCAGGATGATACCACCTCCGCCTTATTTTGAGCCAGGAAACAGCCTGTATACATACATTTTTGTGATGTCTTATTATTCCGTTCAGTGTTCTTTTGGCAACAAATTCTTAATCCCGATAAGAAATTTAGCATTAGCAAAAGAGGGTTCTGGTTTAGTTGGGGAAGGAAAAGTGATTGACCCCCCCCCCCCCCCCGCCTTTGTATCTGGAGTGTTTAGGATGGTCTTTTGGATTCAAGGAATACTGTAAGGAAGGGCAAAGGTTTAACCATTGGGAGATTTGTATCACCTCTGGTTGCTTGCAGGAGGAAAAGGGCAACCGGCCTCAGAGCTAACCCTCATCAGATAGCCGGTTTGGAGCCGTGGGGTCAATAAACCCCAGGGGTGTGGTGTAAAGAGGCTCTGTTCACCTACATGATGTAGTGTGGATTCGCTGAATTTGTTTCTCATGCTTACGCCCAGGATGGGTGATAGTCTAAGTGCTTAGTCTCTCTGAGATCTGATCACCTAAACCACTTGTTGATATAAATGTGGTAGAAGTATTTAACCACAATAAAAACTACCTGGCAGGATTCCACCAATAAACTCTACCATTGTTTGTGTTTACCCCACAGTATGTGTTATCAGCCAGGCTCGTTATGTTGGCATTGTTATGTAATATTGGATGATGCATTTTGGCTTTGGAAATGGCACTACTGTTTCATGAAACCAATAAATAGGCTAACAGTTTGCTTGGCAGACCTCCTACTCCCCTGCATTCCCTCCCGGAATTTCAGGTCTGCCAGCAAGGAACTGCTCTCCATTCCTCACACCAGGCTACGGACATATGGAGGCAGAGCATTCAGCGTGGCTGCCCCCACAATTTGGAACACTCTCCCCCTTGAGATCCGAAATGCAGAGTCCCTGGACACTTTTAAAAAACTACTTAAAACATACTTGTTCTGCCAGGCCTTTAGCGCCACCTAACCGTTTTATTATTGTTGCGTACTTGTTTTAATTGTTTGATTTTTTAATATGCCTTGTAAAGTGTCCCTGGGTTTTAGAAAGGTGCTCTTAAATTAGTTATTTTTATTATAGGCTAGATATAAATTATCAAACGAAAAGCAAGTTGCGGTTTGATATCTAGATGATAGGTAGTTGGGTGAGACCTCAAATTGGAAGGGCTATTAGAAAATATTTAGCAATAAATACAGGCCTCTCTAATATAAGCCTGCTTCCAATAAAGGCCTGATACTTTCTGCAGTTGAGGTAAATAAAGGCCCCGGCCACTATTTGCGGAAATACGGTACGACTTAAAACTAAGTAAATAGTAATAGTAAAAAAAAGTTAATAATAGTGCTGATCCTACTCACTGCAATCAAATTAAACGGAATATACTTGCTGTATTGGATTGGTGCATTTTATGCTCCAATTGCCACTTACACCACCTGATAGTTTGCTTTCAGGGGCATTTTACGCAACACTGAGAGAGAGAGAGAGAGAGAGAGAGAGAGAGAGAGAGAGAGAGAGAGAGAGAGAGAGAGAGAGAGAGAGAGAGAGAGAGAGAGAGAGAGAGAGAGAGAGAGAGAGAGAGAGAGAGAGAGAGAGAGAGAGAGAGAGAGAGAGAGAGAGAGAGAGAGAGAGAGAGAGAGAGAGAGAGAGAGAGAGAGAGAGAGAGAGAGAGAGAGAGAGAGAGAGAGAGAGAGAGAGAGAGAGAGAGAGAGAGAGAGAGAGAGAGAGAGAGAGAGAGAGAGAGAGAGAGAGAGAGAGAGTTCACAAATTGACTGCAGCATTTAGTTTTCTGTGGTTCTTTTCTTGTGCAAAACATGGCAAACTTAGGGACATACTTACTAACCACCATATTGATTTTGTGGGCTTGTTGCACCCCTAGTCCCCACTCTTTGTGGTCCAGGTCAAGGACTCTGGCGCCACAGGCCAGGTGCCGCAACGCTAATTCTGAGTTGTCTGACTTGAAATGGAAAATGTACTCGGTCACAAGGATATTTTTGGAAATGTATTAGATATGTTCATTTGGATTTCAGATGTGGGGAGATGGTGAGCAAAAGAGAGCAATTTAATGACCTGTCCATTGACCTTCCACGCAAGAAAAAAGACTCCACCCTCCGCTCCATCCAGGACTCTCTTGATCTATTTTTTAGGGTAAGAGTTCCACTGAGCACCAAGCTTTTTCTTTCTTTTTTCTAAAACATGTATTACAAAATAGCTTGTTATTTTTGTAGATGGAAGAAATCGAATACTCATGTGACAAGTGCAGTGCTAAAACAGCAACTGTGAAACACACGTTCAGCCGACTTCCCAGGTATAGCACAACTTTTTATATTTTCAATGACTATTGTTTCATTAGGGATAAGGAAGTCCAATCTGTAGCAATATACTTCAAATATTATATATATTTTGTAAGGATTATTGTGTTTTTATGTCAATCCTCGTGTGTTTTTCCCCTCAGAGTGCTTATCCTTCATCTCAAGCGCTACAGCTTTAATGCTCAGCTGTCTCTGAACAGCAAGCTAGGCCAACAGGTGGTGATCCCTAGGTACCTGACGTTGGTGTCCCACTGTACAGACACCACGCAGCCACCACTTAGGTTGGGCTGGAATGCCCATGGCGCTTTGTAAGTACAACAGCTTCTTACCTCCTCCAAATGTCCAGAAATATGTTTTTATGTTGTATTCACATGTAGTAGTTTTCTTATCAACCATATAATTTACAACGGCGTATTAACCCCATTGTAGGTCAAATAAATAAATACAGTCTGAGGAGGAAGTTAATATTCCGAGATATAACTCAGAATTCCCAAGATTAAAATCGTAAATTACGATAATCTCTGATATTCTCGGAGCAAAGAAATCTAACATTGAGAGAAACCCTGAAAAAAATTGTTTGCGTCAATGAAACACATTGCTTCACTTTGCCAGGTTTGCTCAACCTCATCACACCACAGATGGTATGCTTGCAATAGATGATAAATTATACTTTGTAATCAGATTCAGCAGTAGGCCTAAAAAAATACTCATGATTTCGGTGAAGAATAACCATATTATCATAAACATTAGGTATTTGAAGAGACATTGCTGTGAACTGGGCCTATTGAGATTGAAAAACATACTGATTTAAGCTCTACATAACATGGCCCCTTCCTACCTTTCTGACCTCCTCCAACCATATCTTCCTGTCTTGTCACTCCGATCCTCCTCAACTGGTCTACTAGTCATTCCAAAAACCAAGCTAAAGTCCTTCGCTGATCGTTCGTTCTGTAGGGCAGCACCCAAACTTTGGAACTCTCTCCCTCCTGAAATTCGCAAGTCAAATTCACTACCCATCTTTCAATCTCACCTCATTGTGCCTTATTGTTTGCCTTTCTGTCCATCTCTGTCTTAACTGTTGTACTCTGTGTTGCTCTCCGTCTGAGCATTATTGTCTTATTCTTTTTCTGTAAAGCATCTTTGGGTCTTAGAAAAGCGCTATATAAATAAAAATAATGATTATTAATATTATTAGTTGAATGAGGTGATAGTTTTTGCGGATCCAGAACTTCAAGGCAATGGACAGATGCAAGGTTACCGTGGTAAATTTAGTTTCATGTTGGACATTTGGTTGATATTCAATAGTGATGTGCATAAATGAATGAGCGAACAGATCTTTTTAGTGTCCGAATCGAACTACACGTTCAGTCCGACTCATTGATAGTTTGACTGAGACAGTCACGTTTAGTCTGACTCATTGATAGTAAGATGCTACGTTCTTTATTTCAGTTCAGTATGACAAATTTAATTAAATGATGCCTTTATCCGCCACTCACTGCTCTACCACATTTTTACTTCAATAAAAATCGTAGGCTAAATTGTAAATTCAAGTTAAATCTTTATTGCAAATTAAACGTTAAATAAAACACTACAAGTAGGCTAGCATGCACTGGCTTGAAATATAAAGACTATTAACAAAAAAGAACTATACAATTACCTTTAACAGAATAAAACCCTTTCTGGTTATTGGGTTAGAGTAAGCTGTAGATCTATCACGTGCCCATGGTGCCCCCTAAGTTTTCAGTGTTTTATTATACAAGTGTTATAAGTTTACCTATATTGACTAAGAAATAAGTATAGGCCTACCTATATTGACTCATACACGTGTTGTATAGTACAGGCTCATTTGACTAATTTGTTCAACTTGGTTCCTTCCTAATCACATTGATACATTGAATTAGCTTTTTATTGCCATGATGACAATTGACATGATTGACATAATGATGTCATTTTGCCATATTAAGCGGAACAGTTTTTACAGTTTTTTTTTTTCTAATATCCAGTCCTCGTTGTATTGTGTGATAGAGAGCAAATTTTGGTGGACGTATTCATGTGCAGAAATAAAGGTAACCTGACCAAAGCTACAGTAGGCCTACATAGAAATCTGCAAGGTCGACCTAAATAATGAAATGATATCCCAAAACATAATAGACCTGGTGTTTTAGTCTATAATTAACAGTAATATTTGCCCAAACACACAAAATACATTTTGATCATTTCCCTTACATTTTGGGTGCTTTATTTAACCTGTGGTGTTCCCGGTCCAAAATGACCAGTCATTAGATGTGAATGGGTGAGACTACAATTAGTGTATAAAATTGAGTTCAGGCACACGCCCATCCATCAGATGGACACACCTCCTCTCCCAGACCTCCACATGCATGTGTGTTTGAGCACACACACACCTCACTCCCCTTCTTTGCTTCCATGGCAAACCCCTTGCAAACCTTTCCCCAATAGCATCTGTCCCCCTGGGTACCACACCTGTTGGAATTTTCACAAACAATCCACCATTGTTTTAATAATATATATAACTTTTCTTGAACTCTGGTATATTAAGCTTTTTTTGAGGCCTTGCACACAATTCATTCCGTGGCAGCACAATTACCAAAAATATACTGTATGTGAGGCTCTTGATTATATTTTGATTGTGACACTGGGGAGGAGGAGAGAGGCCAGGAAACTGATTGTGAAGATGCATTAGAGAAGGAAGTGTAAGAAGTTGAAGATAACACAGAATATGATCCAGACCAAGTGACAACCGATGTAGAACAATCCTGTGATGAGGAAGAGTTACATTCCTGTCAAAGCTGTCAACAAGACAAGCTGGCAGCAATCAGGGAGGTTTAGCACAAGTGGATGGAGCACCTGCCACTCATCTATTACCCAAGTCCAGATATTGTAAGTTTCAATTAATTATTGTAAGGTGCTTCTTTATTCCCTTTCAACTCACACGCCGTATTCAGTGGTGAATGCCCATAAGTAATCAGTTGACACCCATTGCTCAGTCATATTCATTAGCTGTCTTGTGTCATTGCTGTTGTGGCTGGGGATGTAGTAACGTTCAGCTGTTATGTTGGCTGCTGCCGGAGTAGTTCGACCTTATTTATACGAGTCTGAGTCCGATCCTGAGTGGAAGGAAGATGAAGACGAACCAGCCTTTCAATCGCGAGGAATGCAGTCGGTTTCAGAGTGGGTAGTGACAGTAGTAACTAAGTTTTCTAGCAAAGAATGCTAAACAAGCTAAAGGCTTGGGCTATTAGGCTTGTTGTGCGAACTTTGGCCTTTTCTCATGGAGAATTTATCTATTTAAATTTATGGAGAGACTTGTTAATCGTCTTGCAGCCAGTTTTGCTAGTAAATTTGATCATTTGTAGTATATATGATCGTTTGTGGTGATACTTGATACTCACAGAAAGATTACCTGATGGCAGTTACAACCAGAGGAAAGCTTGAACTAGGCCATGCCCATTTTTGTGCTGTGCTTGGTTTGCCATTTTCTACGTCACGAATCGCTGTAATTCAGAAAAGCTTGTAAAGTAGGGTAGATGTGGTGTCAGGTGAACTAGAGGAAATGCACAAGGCACAGATTTAACTTTCCTGTTGCTGGTTCAATCCCTTAAAGTGATAAAATAATACTAGACAAAAAATATTCCATATCTTACAGGGGACCTTTAAAATTGTCCTCAAACTATTGTGCCAGA
The DNA here is from genome assembly GCA_017639675.1 of Aplochiton taeniatus. Lineage (NCBI taxonomy): Eukaryota > Metazoa > Chordata > Actinopteri > Galaxiiformes > Galaxiidae > Aplochiton > Aplochiton taeniatus. The sequence continues at coordinate 26,761,947 of CM030172.1, read as the reverse complement.
AAATAAAGTAAAAGATTGAAATTGGCTAAATAAGAGACATTGGACTGTACATGATGGTTAAAGAGTAATAATGGACTGAAAACCCTTAAAGCCAGCATCCTTGTGCCTTCTACCACAGCAAAAATACTGCACAAGTATTGGGTGCGTAAGGAAGTCGCCAACTCCGGACCTGTAAGGCTTCTGTTTCTCAAACTGCTGACTAATGTATTTATCCTCTTATCCAGTTGTGTGTCTAGGACTTCCACTTCTTTTGCTATCCTGGATAAATCCACTTCCTCTTTCTCTCAGTACAATAGTGGACACTTAAGCAAAAAACTGAAGATTTCTTACCAATCTGACAAATAGAATAGCCATCATCATTCACAATAGACAAAAAAAAAATTGAGCTTTTATGGCCATTAGTCACATGCATCAAAGCCCCATTTGTAATTGCTCCAGTGCCCTAATGGCAAACTCTTTTAGCTAATCCTTAGTCATGTTTGAATGTGGAATGGTTATTGTTGACACCATTATTATTGTGTAATCACCATCATTCCATTTAAAAAGCCAATTCCTTTTCTTGGATTAACTCTGGTATAGTGGGGTTCTCTAATGGAAACCATCCTTGATGGATGTCTTTGTAATTTAGTCCAGTCAATAGTGAGCTCTGAAATATCTGAGCCACCTCCCTCACTCTGCAGATTAGTTTTATTATATACGTACTATCATCATGTTTTTATTATATACTCATTTTAATTTATACAAATTTTTATCTTGCATTGTTTTTTGTTTTTTGTTGTATTCTGTTGTGTCCGAGAACAGATGCTCCCTATTCCACTGCGGCTGGTAATTAGTGCACGCATTAAGAATCTAGTAAACAGACAATAGCTGGGGATCTTCTGTCATCTGTCACCGGCTGCTACTTTTGTGTGTGTGTTTTGGCATGTTTTCATGTCCTGTTAGGCCTGCCTACAAATTGTTCCTAGCATCCAACTTCCAACTGTTAATATAGTTTATTTGTAGCACTCTAGTTGGAGTTTGAAATCTGTAAGCATTTCTTTTTTTATTTCCTATTTTCTCATCAGTCAATCAATTGTGTTGGCATTTAAACAGTTTTTGTTTATCATAAAAGTGCACAAGTTCATTTATGTAGATGAGAGGAAAAATATTTGGATCAATTTTAAGTTGTCTAGCGCAACAAAGTATGAACAAATAAATGTTTGAATACATACAGAAACCACTATAAAATAACGAAATAATTGACACACAAACCATACAAGCGCGTTCCTATGTTCTTTACACAAAAAAGTTACTCTTGCTTTTTTTTATTGTTGATGAGCTCGAAATCTCGTCTCCTCGTTTAAGGCATTCATTGAATCACATCTTGACATGCTGTTGTAAACTGTAATGCTGTAATGAGTCTTTTTGTTATCTTGTATTTTAATTTATTTGTCCTTGTTTGTGTAATGATAGAGAATGTCCCCCTTGGATGAATATTATTATATCCTATTATAGTAATCTGGTAATTTATTCGCAAAATTACCCTATGATTAATTTTAGTCAATGTGTTGCTTCATCTTAACAATCTCTCTCCCTGTCCGGCATTAATGATTTAGTTTCTTAATATGTGGTGTTATCAGGAGGGGCAGCATGATGCCAGGCAGGTCTGCGACCATTGTCCTGGGGTCAGACACCGAAGGGGAACAGAGCAAGAAAGAGGTAAGCTGTAACCGCTTGCAAAGTGACTACCTGTCTGATGAGGAGCGTGTAGAGGTAATTGCAACACGTTTTCTTAGTGAAATGCCTTATTGGTTCCCAATTCCCAAATTGAATATGTCCTTCTCAACAGGCAAAAAACACTTCACCAAAGAGAACATGAATGCCCATCTTAAGTTTGGCAGTGTAAAAATGATACGATAGAATATTGTTCCAAAACTGCTGATGCCAATCCAGGTGTATTTGGCAAACATGACATAAGCCTCGTGTTTTTCCATGACATGGCAAAGAAGTCACACCCACAAAGCATTGTAAGCGAGACGGAGTTTAACGCAGTTCAAAAATAGTAAAAACCCAAAATTGACGAGCAATGAAAGTGGTTACCTTGTTTCTTTTTTAGAAAATACAAAAATGTACTGGATGAGGAGAGCACGTCGTCATTTCCCTGTTCAACTTTGTAGTAGTACACATTTTTACAGCTTTTAGCCACCCAATATAAAAGAATGTTTCGATCAACAACAAAAAATTGCGGCCCAAACCAAACTGTAGAATTTGATCGTTGATATCCAGACATCCGTTTATCAGCTTGAAAAGTATGCATAGGGGCCTTTTAATACAGATTTATTATCCATTGTAGGTAGAGGACATGGTGATGATCAACTCTCCCTACATTTCATTTCGACATTTTTCTAATGCCCTTTTGTTGTTGAATTCCCCTGGGCTGAGCCCATTGATGGATACCCTCAGGCAGGCAACCGGGTGCTTCCCTTTCAGCCTGTTGGGTCAAATCAGACCTTCCTAAGTCAGAAACGTTGATTCATCAAATTTTGTAGGTTTCTCTATTTTTTCAATGTAATTTATGTTGACTTACATTAATGGCAATCTAAAAGTGCTAAGTGGAACGTTACCTTGGAGCATCATCGTGTTAGATAAGGGAATAACTCCGTTTTTATGAATAAGTGACTCAGTGCTTTGAGTGTCTAAAAAGTGCTATCTAAATTAAATGAATTATTATTAGCAGGCTTTGCAAGTGGCCTAAAATTTTGGAAAGTGATGCCAGATTTTATGTCAAATCTGAGACAAAAAAAAAAAAAAAAAGATATTGCCACACAGAGAAGAGACTTTGACCACTGAAGGAGTAGAAGGCTTGTCCAGGGTTATCTGAGCTGTTGCAGCACATCTGGGTTTTTCTGAATAAACAGGTGGCTTCGTAAATACTTTGGGCAGCCTGCTGACTGGGCTGATGTGTTTTGCAAGTTTTTGCATGCTTTCTTAAAAACTTGTAGGCAGCTAGGTATGACATTTTCACTAAGTAATATTGTATTTATGAGACAACTCTACACTGATATTTCATTAAGTCTCAATAATATGGTGTGGCTTACGGTATAGATAATATGAATATGAATTGCCTATCCTTCCACTCTTGTATGCAATGTTGTTGGAACAATAATTTTATGATATACCATATTATGTAAAATATTTATATGAAACGTCATAAAAACATTACTAAATGTGTATTCATAGCCAAAGTTGTTTAAGTTGTTCTATTCCCCTTCAAGTTTTATCTATAATAACTATGTTAATACATAAACCCCCATTCTGTCACCTGCTCCTATGCACCACTTTTGAAAAGGCAGACCCAACTTGACTGGTATCATGCAAACATAATTGTAGGAATAAAAAGCAGCAGTCTTTTTTTCTTCCTTTTTTTATATTATAAAAATATTATACAAAAATATTTAGGTTGGCATTCTGAATTTTGTTAATCCTTCTGTGTGTGTGTGTGTGTGTGTGTGTGTGTGTGTGTGTGTGTGTGTGTGTGTGTGTGTGTGTGTGTGTGTGTGTGTCCCGCTCAAAAGTTTGGGGTACCCAGAAAATGTCATGTTTTCCATAAAAACTCACTTTTATTTATCAAATGCAATAGCAAAATTAATAGAAAATATAGTCTCATTGGCAAGGTTAGAAATAATGATTTTCAAAAAATCCTCCACTTGCAGCATTTACAGCCTCGCCGACCCTTGGCATTCTAGCTGTCAGTTTGTTGAGGTAATCTGAAGAAATTTCCCCCCATGCTTCCTGAAGCATCTCCCACAAGATGGATTGGCTTGATGGGCACTTCTTATGTACCATACGGTCAAGCTGCTCCCACAACAGCTCAATAGGGTTGAGATCTGGGGACTTCACTAACTGCTCCATTATAGACAGAATACCAGCTGACTGCTTTCTCCCTAAACCATTATTTGGAGCTGTGCTTTGGGTCATTGTCTTGTTGTAGGACCACATTTGCTCCAATCAAGGGTCGTCCACAGGGTATGGCATGGCGTTGCAAAATGGAGTGAAAGCCTTCCTTATTCAAGATTCTTTTTACCCTATACAAATATCCCAATTTACCAGCTGCAAAGCACCCTCAGACCATCACATTTCCTCCACCTTGCTTGACAGATGGCATCAAGCACTCCTCCAGCATCTTTTTTTATTTGCTCTCTCACACAAATGTTCTTCTGTGTGATCCAAACACATGATACTTAGATTTGTCTGTCCATAACACTTTTTTTCCCAATCTTCCTTTGTCCAACATCTGTTCTTTTCCACCATCTTCATCTTTTTCTTTTATTGGCCCCTGATATGGCTTGAAGGCCAGCATCCAGGAGTCACCTCTTCACTGTTGACGTTGAGACTGGTGTTTTATGGGCACCATTTAATGGTGAAGCCAACTCCTGAAGCTGCCAGTTAAGGGCCTGTGAGGTGTCTGTTTTTCAAACTAGAGACTCCCATGTACTTGTCCTCTTGCTTACTTTTGCATCAGGGCCTGGCACTTCTCTTTCTATCGTGGTTCAAGACAGTTTGCGCTGTTCTATGAAGTGGGTAGTACAGACCGTTGTTTGAGATCTTTAGTGTCTTGGCAATTTCTCGCATGGAATAGCCTTCGTTTCTCAGAAAGAGAATAGACTGACGAGTTTCAGAAGAATTACCAGTTCCTGGCCATTTTGAGACTATAATCGAACCCACAAATGCTGATGCTCCAGATACTCAACTAGTCTAAGATGGAAAATTGTATTGCTTCTTTAATCAGCACAACAGTTTTAAGCTGTGCTAACATAATTGCACAATGGTTTTCTAATGATCAATTACCCTTTTAACATGATAAACTTGGATTAGCTCACAAAATGTGCCATTGGAACACAGGAGTGATGGTTTCTGAAAATGGACCTCTGTACGCCTATGCAGATATTCCATAAAACTGCCGTTTCCAGACATAATAGTCATTTGCCACATTAACAATGTCTAGACTATATTTCTGTACAATTTAATGTTATTTTATTTGAAAAATCAAAGTGAATTTTAGAGTAAAGTTTGAAGTATAGATCTTTTTTTTTTTATATTGTTCATCAAAATCTCAATGTATTTTTGCGGTAACATACACCTCAGGACATCTACATGTCTCCTTATCATTACATAATAAGGCCGTCACCATTACTCCAAAAATAAAGTTATTCAACAGACTTGCCGTTACAGCATTCTACCAGTCAGAAATCCTGTGATTGTGATTAAGTCAGAGTTATTTTGAATTTCCCAATTTTTAACAAACTACTATATCAAATTGTTTCATGTATTGGTCCAGCGGGGAATCAGCGTGGAGCCAGCAGAAATCAACAAGATAAACGATGATGAGATGCTGGCAGCAGTAATACAGATGAGTCACAATGAACATGACCCAACTCTGGAGGATGAGCCAACCAGCAGTCCTGACACAGGGTTTGGCGACTCAAATCTTCAAGACCTGTTCTACCATCCTGAGTTGCAGGACACAGAGAGCAAACGACCTGAAGGTATGTTCGGATTGCCAAAGCTTTGTGGCTAAACAAAAGCAAAAACAACACAGGGCTACATAATTGTTGTCACGCTCTGTGGCCCTCTTAATTGAGACATGAAGTGGTTTGTATTCATTGCAATTAAATCCTTTCTAACTAGACAGTTAAAGCTTATAATGAATTGACTGACTGCATATTTGTCGCAGTGAGATGTTTGTATGTGTGTTGGGGTAGTAGCGTTAGACTCTCTGGACCTGACCATGGATGAGAACAAGGAAAACCAGACTCCAGAGGGAGTGAAGGGGGAGCTTGACTGGGCTCAGCAGTACAGTCATGACCAGGAGAGAGAGGAGCAGGAATTCCAACAAGCATTGGCCAAGAGCTTACAAGAGCATGTAGGCAATCCCCCAGATAATTACACTACAAACAAAATGTATAGTATGGTGGAGCCAATGTTTGAACAATTACAAATATACATGAAACAATACCTAATGGCTCAAAGTTTGAGTAAAATGCATCGGTGCGATGTTAGCAGAATGGCGCAATGCTAACATTCTAACTTAAAGACCTGGATCCCATTTAACGTTACTTAACAAATCCTAGAATATTGGTTAATTAAACTTCAAATCACTTCATTTACTTATGTGGTTGTTTATGAGAACTCAAGTTGACCCCATGTCTTACACGTTTCATGGCGAGGTCTCTGTCTACTTTGCAGGACAATCCATTCCCTCAATTTTAAGAGTAAGCCATACATATCTGGTTCACATCTCTTTGTTAGCATGTTAGCATTGATCCCTGGTTACTAAAAACTATTTATGGATTCCAAGTCCCTTAGTTTGTGTAGCACGCTAGATCTGATGTTTGAAATTGATTGACACAGGAAGCACAAGAGATGCGAGAGGATGATGACTTAAAGAAGGCCACTGAACTCAGTCTGCAAGGTACAGAATATATGCATCTTTAAGGAGTATTTCAACCTAATTAGAAATGCTTACAAGTCTTCTGTTATGCTTCTCTATGAAATGTTTTTATTTTTTGAGAGCCCAAGGGAGCATCTCTGATTTACAGCACTTTACACACCCGCTCTCAGGAGCGTCAATCCCCCAAAATAACTTCCTTTGACAACATAAAGTATGACTCCCTAATTACGGGTCTCACGTCTCACATCTGTATCTTCACTTACTTTTCAGAGTGTAACAACTCAATTTCAGAGTTGCTGTGCTGTGACGAGGACTCTGGGAGCGAGGACATGCCTAACATGGAGCATAGTGAAACAGTAGCTGAAGACTTCAAAAGGAATGCAGAGGTACAGAACCTTCTACCACATGATTCACCTTATCTGTACCTTGCAAAAATAAGCAATTGGTGACGACGTTTTGGCCAATTTGCATGAAACTGATGAAATGCTGGTCAAGCGTAATTTTTTGAAGACCATATTGTCTGCTCGAGATTCATCATGCATATGCCCAGTAGTTCTTTGAGCGTTCCATTTGATTTCTTTAAATTTTTTTTTTAAAGATGCTCCAGTCTACGCTGACCAATCATTACCACACTCCAGTGTAAAGTGTCGTTGTTTAGTCCTAAACATACCTAAATTTGAGGTTTCACTAACATTTGTGTTGGCCCAAAAGACGATAGAATAAGCAGTCTGTGCTTTTATTCTCAGCATGGCGAGCTGGCCAACTCATTTCGCCTCATCAGTGTTGTCAGTCACATTGGGAGCAACTCCTCCTCTGGTAGGCACTGCATCTGATACGAAGAACTGCAAAAATATTACATTTTTGGTCTAAATAGAACTTGATTTATAATATCTTTCTAATTGTTCAGGTCATTACGTCAGTGACGTGTACGACATGAAGAAGCAGTCATGGTTGACGTACAATGACCTAGATGTTACACGCACTCAAGAATCATCTGTACAGAGTGACCGAGATCGTAGTGGATACATCTTTTTCTACATGCACAAGTCAGTATACAAACACAAATATTGGTACAGGGGAACCCTACAAATGGTACGAAATATCACGGTGTGGGAAACATAAAGTAACGTGTAAACTTAATCTTATAAAGAATGTAAGTTAAGATTATGCCTTATTTCTGACCTTAAGCTCACTGCTGTCTCATAAACTTAAGCTAACCTATGAAAAGCAAGCTAACCCGCTGTGACATTTCCACTTATTTCGACTATTTGATTTGTATTGTATGCTACAGCTCCCCTGTGGCAAGCAAGGTTATTAGTTCAATACCTAACCATAGTCTGCTATCTTGTTGGTAAACATTCAAAACGAGATAATTGTAACCTATAGGCAACAATAGGTAGTTTCAATTTAGTGAGACTGTTGACTGACTAAACTTCCTTCATCACATCACTCACTTCTCAGAAGAAACCGCTCATGCATCTTTGTGCCAAGTTGAACAATTATGGTGCTCAGAGGGTGGCAGTTGAGAACTCACCTGGGAAAGTCAAAAGATTCATAATAAGTGCTCTGTAAGCAGAATAGAAGGACATTCCAAACATACTAAAAAGTCCTCAAATGGTACTCGGAGGCAAAAACACTTGTCTAACCCATAATTCATTTAATGCTATGTGCACAAGTGCGTCACATTCGTTTTGAAAGCTGTTAGGGCTATTGTGACTTATTCCATGGCAATTAGTTTGTCGAGTAACACAACTTTCCTGTAAAGGGACAATTTGATCCACATAAAGTATTTTCCCTTTGTGAACTTGGGATGGCTTAGAGGATCTCTATGCGAAAATAAATGTAAGTGTCATGTTTTTAACCCTTTGTAAAACAGGACAATGGTAAATCTTAAGCGTATGTGAGTTATAACTTGATCTTTCTTTGGTTAGAACGGCATCTATACACACACCCTAAGAATAACGTGATGATTTGCATATAAAATACTAAGATTCTGTGATTCTAACGTGCTAAAGGCGTTTGATAGATTTGGAGTGTATTATTTCCGTTTAGAGATAGTCCACTCAATTCATCCGATTTTCATAATAATTAAAACATTTAAACACGAGAAACCACAAGAAGTTTAATATGTCAGCCAGAAAATGTTGGGGAGCTTAGCACTATGCAATAATACATACAGTTGCAATCAAAATGATTCAACTCCCATTGCAAATTAGGTTTATTAGCTAAATGTACAAGCTTTCAGCAGTTTGCAAAAAGAACAATTTAAATAGCTCAACACAACTAATATATCAAGTGGTTTTTCCAAATTCAACACAAAAAGCCACTTTTTATGACTACTGCTGTCTCAGAATTATTCAACCCCCTGAATTGAATCCCTCATAAGAGCACACATTTGCAAATAAGGTGTTGTCTCAATAGCTTTATTTGTTGCAACAGGTGTGCTTCAGATAAAACACATAAAATACCTGGATTGGCTACGGCTTTGTTGACTGTGACGTTTGATTGCATGTTAGAAATATGGCTAAGTCAAGAGAGTGGTCCAAAAGTTGAGAAAAGAGAGTATTGCCTTGCACAAACAAGGTAAAGGATACAAAAAGATAGCAAAGGCACTGAATGTTCCCAGAGATACAGTTGGAAGCATAGTTTGCAAGTTCAAAGTTAAAGGAACCCTGGCTACACTACCTGGATGTGGCAGAAAGACGAAGCAATCACCGGCTGCCACCAGATTCCTGAGGAGACAGGTGGTCAAAAACACTTGAGTGATTGCAAAAGACCTACTGCAAGATTTGGTTGCAGCAGGCACTGTGGTTTCAGTTTGCACAGTAAGGTGCATATTAAACACTGAAGGTCTCCATGCCCTAACTCCAAGACGCACGCCTCTGCTGACCCAAAAGCACAAGAAAAGTCGTCTCCAATATGCTCAAAACCATTTAAATAAGCCACAGAAGTTTGGGGATTCTTTTCTGTGGAGCGCTGAAACAAAACTGGAACTTTTCGGCCCTATGAATCAGTGGTATGTCTGGAGGAGGAAAAATGAAGCATACACTGAAAAGAACACCCTGCCTACAGTGAAGCATGGCGGTGGCTTGGTGATGCCCTAGGGCAGCTTTGCTTCCTCTGGCCCTGGAAACCTGCAGCATGTGAAGGGCAAGATGGATTCAATCAAGTATCAGGAAATCCTAGGAGAGAGCGTTATGCCTTCTGTGTGAGGAAGCTTGGGCGTCATTGGACCTTCCAACAGGACAAGGATTCCAAGCATACCTCAAAGTCCACATAGGCTTGGTTTCAGAAGTCCTGGAAGATTCTGCAGTGGCCGTCACAGTCGCCTGACTTGAACCCCATAGAAAGGGATTTGAGGAAGGCGGTTTCAGCACACAAACCCAAGAATATTAGTGAACTGGAGGCCATTGCCCTTGAGGAATGGGCTAAGATTCCTCAGGAACGCTATCACGTTTGCAGCAGGTCGTAACAGCAAAAGGGTGCCCTACTAAGTACTGAAGATGCTTGTCATGAAGGGTTGGGTGATTCAGAGACTGCAGTAGTCATTTAAAGTGGTATTTTGTGTTGAATTTGGAGAAACCACTTGTTACATAAGTTTTGTTGAGCTATTTCAATTGTTCTTGTTTGATTGTTTTTTGCAAACAGCTGAAAGTTCATACATTTTGTGAATACACCTAATTTGCAACGGGGATTGAATAATTTTGATAGCAACTATATAATAATGTACAATTAAATACTAGGGACAGTTAGCTAGCTGGTTAGCTTTGTTTAACCACAGATTGTAAACTCCATTCTCTCTCGTTTAACAACGTTTTAGGACTTGCTCACTACTCGTAACAGCTACCCAACTAGTTAGCTCATTTTAGCTAGCTACAATACATAGATCATTTCTGCCTGATAGGACACTGCATCGATGTAACTGACGATGGCTAACGTTAGCCAGAAAATGTGCACCACTGTAAATAAAAGGAAAGGGGTGCGCTGTATGTAGGAATTCACAAAATGCGAGCAACATTGTAAAATGGAATGCGGCACAATAATCATTTTCTCTCGATTATTTCGTTTTCATAACCGTTGGAAGCCAAATCGTAATTGAAAATAACATTTTATAAGCTGAGCTCCATAGACTTTTTCACTGTAGCGTTTGTCTGAGTGTATCAAGCAAACCCAATTTAAATGGGCCCAGAGAAGTTACCAGTTGTAGTCAATCATAATCATTCACAAGAATTAAAGAGGCTATGCCACAAAGCATATTTAATTGATAACATTTATAATTGAAGTTACTGTGCAAACAAACACAGTCCTAACTTTCTTTTGTTTGGGAAACATGGTCGGCTGTTAGGATGATTAGAAGATACCGCATGGCATTGTCATAAAATCAATATGTGACTAATAGATTGGATAAACTGATGAATCCAATCTGCAGTCGTGTGATTGTTCCTTCCGAGGTATTATCACCTATTTCCCATGTGGTGCTATAGTATACGTTTATTTATTCAATGTGGTTCTAAGAATAATAGTGTTTTGTTTCAAATGAACGTGGAAGAGTAGCAAATATGGCAATAAAGTAAGCTATGCTAAGTTATTAAAGCAAGCGTTCCGCAATTTGGCCGCCTCTCAATCCACTTCATTTAAGCGTTGTCATTGTGAATAACTAGCCTGTGTGAGTTGCTATAGTGCTTCCACCTCAAATGGTTGAGCAAGGACCCTGTACTGTTTAGTAAAATAGAATTAACTCATGCTACTAAGTTTAACCTTGTCTTAGTCTTTTTTGGGGGGGTCAAAGAAAACCCATACTGGGTTTTGCTGTGCGAGTCTTTGCATTCGCCGCCATGATTCATCCAGTACTATTAGGAAGCGTGAACATTTAGTTTTTGCTGAATTTATACATTTTTTGCATCATGTCTATACTGGATTTGTGTCAGAATTCTCATCTTGAATAGATGATAGTGAAATATAATTACTGTTCTTAAAGCTGATGACACCACTGTGACTCCGAGCCAGACTGTGTCCCCTGAATTAACTATTGCAAGCTCATGTTCATCTGTGTAACCTTTTAACATTCATTCTTTAATCTTAATACTTTCACTTTTTCCCCCTCAGAAATGTCTTTGAAGAGCTGTCAGAGATGGAAAAAATGGGGATCAGCAGCTCTTTAGAACCAGGGAGGAATGTCTTGCAGCCACTTTGAGCATGAGGCAGCTGAGGAACAACACTTTTAGATGAATTCATTCAAAGCCGCACAGATAACGGGTTATCTTTAAACAATGTGCTATCTAAAGATTAATAACACAGTGTGTATTTTCTTCCACAGGCAGTACTCACAAACAGAAAATGTAATAGAAATGCATATGCATTTACACCTTTGGTGCATCAGGTGTTTGGATTGTATGATTTTCAGACTTTCTGGTTGTGTCTCTCTCTCGCTCTGCAGTCAAAGGTTTGAACACACTTTCTCATTCAAGTGAGTGGGAAAGTGTGTCCATAGTTATGATTGGGACTGTACATACAAGCTAATGAAGAGAAGCAGACCCATGTGCTGCAATATTTGGTAGATGGCTTGAACTAAGTCTTAGCATTTGGTGTTTTCAATGAAGCATCAAGTACTGAGTGGAACGCTTTCAAATTGTGTTTGAAACTATTTAGGGACTGTGGTGTTTAAAAAAAAAAAAAAAAATATATATATATATATATATATATATATATATATATATATATATATATATATATATATATATATATATATATATATATATATAATCTCTAAGCCAAATATTGAATAATGCTTGTCTTTTGTAAACTTGTATAGTTTCGTTCTTGTACAGCCTAGTAAATAACTCATTTTCTATTTATTAAAGCAACAGTCTGCCAATTGCCTTGTACGTTGTTCAGGATTTGTTTATTAAACCCCTAAAACAAGTGTTTTTAATATGCACATTTATCACCGACCGGGTTTGCTCTTTCATGACCTTATCTAACGATTTTGGCTAGTTTCCCAGGCAGGAAAATCTGATTTTTTCAAGTGGAATATGGTTCAAATAAGTTCTGAAGTACTAGCTTTGCCTTTTGCACAAGCCATTGAATACAACTTTCAATAATGCAAGTTATTTTGCTTGAATTGAACCACAATCGCAATTCAACTGATTATCTGTGATTCCCCCGTCATCAATAGAATCTGGGTAATGTGCCGTTATTTTGGATTCCACTGCTTTTCTACCCAAGACACCCGCAAGCGTAGGCCAGGCACCCATGCACATGCGAATGTGGATTTTGTGCAGTCCCCAAAGCTTTTTCCGCCATTAGCCCATCTCAGCAATACTGAAGGACGGTAAATAAACAATATAATTTGTTTTGGATATAAATTAGTTTTTAAGATTGAAGTTTGCTCATGTGGAAGAAAAGTCTTATAGGTTATTTTAGTATGTAACATCAGGTTGTGTTTTCATACAACTCTGCATAAATTCTTACAATCATGGACAAAGGAAATATGGTTTGTTTGTCTATGGGCCTCCTTTGAACAAGACTACCTGATGATAGTAGTTCACTACCTAGGTAGAAAGCCCTGCATCAGTCTGCACAGAATACTTATACCCTGGCAACAGCAACACGATCCTGGCTTAGTATAAACAGGTGATGGCAGAATTGAGTGAAACGATCAGTTTTAACACTTATCAACTGACCAGACATGGTGGTGACAGTATTCCTAGAACATGCATAATATGATTACGTCACTGAAATAACGAACATGGCAATCAATAAACAATAATTATGCAAATCATAATATAGAAATATATGATTCTTTCAACACTCAGCTATCAAGTGAATTTGTGACTCCCAACCCACTTGAAGCCTCTTTAACATGTTTTACATTGGGCAAAGTATGTGACCATAATTTATTTCATGGTTGCCATTAAGATTCATTCAGTTTAGAGATGAAAAATAACAACTCCACACGTGAACCTGACAACGTGTGGAATCTGCTATGGCGCAGACATAAAACATCCACAAAACTCAGTCTGCTGCATGGCCAACTGCGCCTGGCCAATCCAGAGTTTAAAGGGGTAGTTCAACATTTTGGGAAATAAGATATGCCCCAACTTACGATTATCTATTTTATGTCTGTATGTCTAGTGTTGAGTTTATGTGGTAGTCGTAAAAATAGCCTAGTGTAGCAGTAAGCTCAAGGTAACCGCTAGCATGGGTCCCAAAAGTGAATGGAGTGAAGTAAATACTCATTTTAAAGAAAATCCCAAACTGTTATTTACATGTTATATCTTCTGTATTTCGTGTCAAAATGTAAATATAAAATCAAGACGTTGCTGTTCCATATATTATCTATGTATTAATGTCTATGGTCACTACTCTACTTCATATATTAAGTCCCTCACCTACCAGACACAAGGTGAAACAAAGGTTCCGGATTGCAACAACTTCAACAGTTTGTTTCGATAAAGACAATGTCTTGCTTTTACATTGTCATTTCGACGTGCAAAATACAGAAGATATAACATAAATAACACAGCTTTGGAAAAAAAATGTAAGGAGTATTTTGTCACTTTTGGGTGCTATACTAGCGGTTAGCTCGAGCTTACTGCTTTTGCTAGGCTACTTTTACGACTACCATGTAACTAACTCGATACTGGACGGACGGATATAAAATGGATATCAATCATCTCGTCTACCTAGGGGTAAGTTGGGGCATGTCTTATTTCCCAAAATGTTGAACAATTACTTTAAGGGCATGTCTTGGGCAGAAAAGCAGTGGGATTTATAATATTATGGAGATGTGTATTCTGTTCATATGAATAGACTTTTAAAGATAACAGACTTTTAATTGTCAATTTCCAAGTATTGTCATCGGCTGTAAACTGCAAACATCATCTTTGTTCCAATTTCTCACAATTCATTTCAATTATTTAGTGTGAACCCAGTGCCATATTCAGTTCAATCAATTGAGGTTGTTGATATTCACTTCTCTTTTCGTTACTTCTTGGTCAGAGGCTCCAGATTTCTGCCTGTGATTCTGTTAAACTCGCTGACAATGTAACTTTCCTTATGCAACATCTGTAAGGAGAAATCATATTACTCTTGGTTTAATTATATCATCCCAAGTTGCATGGAATTTTTAAACAATCAAAATACCTCAGTCCACTCCTCCTCAGTCTCATGCTGGTAGCCCATTAGATGACAAATACCATGAGCAATGACTGCCTGAGACCAGAAAATGAAATTTGTTAAAACCTTAGTAATCATGTAGCGTCAGATATTTTGTCTATAATGTGACAATTCTAATAGGTTCAATCTCACAGTGAGAACTTTTTGGAAGTTCTGGGAGTCCTCCTTGCACTGTTTACTAAGAAACTCGACTCCCAAGAAAATGTCCCCAAGGTTTAGTTCATCTCTGTAAACGGGACAAGGCAGCTGTCCGGGCTTTAAATCCTGAAAGAATAGTACATTAAAACTTTAGGAAGCATATAGGCTCTGTATACTCGGCAATAATCAAGTTCATTGCCTAAAGGGATGGCTTGCCAATTTGTATGTGGTAGGCCTACATTGTCTCTGTTTCCTGGAGATGTACTGACGTGGTCGAGGTCATTTTTAGATTCACTCGTATTTGTTTTTTTCATTCTAGTTTACCTCAAGAAACTGAAATGAATAATTGATTGGTTAATGGCTTTTAATTTATGACTAAGATGAATCTTTTTTTTCTGCTCAAAACTATGAATAACCATATTTGTATTTCTCATGTGTAAAACTAATTATAAAATCAGTACCAGAGAAAAATAAATTACATTTTTGTAACACTTTGAAACCAGAAGTGGTCTTCTGGTACGAAGTGAGGTTAATTTACTCAGATTTGACTCGGGGTTGTAAAAGAAAGTCATGCAGGGCTGACAAACTGCGATTACGGTACGGTGATGACGTAGGTTAGTTGATTCTGTGTTAACGTAACGGGGTCCGTTCGTGTTAGCATAAGAGTGCCGCGGTCGGCAACGGAAGCAGTTTTTGCCCCAGACTGTACTGAGTTTAATGAAAGGTTATATTTGGAGGAGTAGGCCTATATTTGTAATTAGTGTTTTTGTTGTATGTTCTACTTTGTCTTATGGAGTCATCTTTTAGTTGTAAAATGATTGAGATGTAGGCTAGGACACATACAATAGTCTATCTAAAATAGGCCTGTGTAAAAACAAATGGGATAATTCAACTAGCCTCCATCTCTGAAATTGACCCGCATGTTCACTGTCAATGAATTAAGATACTGTTCCCTAAAGCAGGTCGGGCTACCAGTAGCCTATGAATTTAATGGTATTGGATTAAGAATAACGTCACTCTGATGCTCGGTGTCAACTATCCCAAAATATGCCAACAATTATGAAGTTCTTAGCAAGATGGAGGAGGATTGACAGGTTAACAGCCCAATGAGGTTATAAAACCTATGTGGACCAGTTGGACCTCTTCAAGAAAGATAAACGCAAGAAAATATTAAAATAATTATTCCTTTGAATACTGTAGGCTAACCCACCTCATGAAAAGGAAATGAAAGAATATCCGTCGGTAAATTCTTATTTCTGTAAAGGTTATTGATGCGTTGAATTTTTCGGTTGTCCACACAAATAATACCAATGTCAAATTTATGAATGCCCAATATATCTCTCAGCGTGTCTACATCCTTGCGTATACTAGAGCGTCTGAGAGGCACGACGTTTTGGAGATTCCGTATAACGACGCCCATTGCAAATTACATAGTCATCTAGCTGAAATGCTTTGCTAGTAGTGCATGAACTACATCATTTAGTAAACGCACGAGAAGTGAGAGAATGGTGTGTTTTGGGCATTCCCATGTCATGTGACCAAGGTGTCCTCGCGGGAGCTGGAAAATGTAGCTTGCTCACAACAATATACTGTCAATGAGATAGACAGCCTGAAACAGCCCCGTTGTTTGTGAACCGGAAAAGGAATTAAGCTAGTTCAAAAGCGCCGTCCCACGGATCAGCAAGCAATCTTTGCCCTTTTCCGAACAACTCACCAGTTAAGAACAAATATTTTCAAATTCGGTATAATGTAGTGGCGTGGATTATATTGCTGAATTAACCCGCCTAACGTTGGCGAAACCTGTTTTGACGATTAACGTTAACTAAACTGGACCAACGTGACCCGTATAGCTAACGTTAGCTTGAGTTGTTGCGATTTTTAACACTGGATGTTCTCCAAAACGTATGCATTTCTTGTACTACTTATCTAAGTCGCACAAGTTAGTACAAAAATGGGATTCTATTTCAGCCACTTAAGTTTTAAACTACGTTCCCGCTTGCTAACCAACGTGAAATGTTTTAACATTGAGTCGTTAGCTTGATCATTGTGGTAATTGTGCGGTTTTTACAACGATGATATTTAGCTTGTAATGAATAGCATATACATATGTTAACAAGTATGTACTGCAGTCTTACTTAAAAACCTATTCGGATCGCGGCATTCAATTACCGTTAACGTCTCCTGATCAACAAGGGCTTTTCTATTTTGTAGCCAGAATGAATCCCAATAGCCCATTTGGTAAGCTTCAAGATGGAGCTTTTCAAGCACCTAGTCAAGCAAACAAGGCTAATCAGCACCAGTCTTTTAAACAGCAGAGCTCAAATTATCAACCAGAAACTGTTGGGTTTGGTAACACTGCAACATTTGGAGAACTATCTGCCTTTAGTCAGCCACCAGCCTTTAGTCAGATCAGTAGCCAATCCTCCATCTTTGGGAACTCATGTGTTTTTGGAAAGACACTTTTGCCTGAGCAGGCTTCAGTCTCGGGACAGAGTGGGTTGCTTGGACAGACATCGTCTGGGAAATTCTCTAATGTGAGTCAGACAACTGCTTTTGTTCATGCCTCATCGCAACCAGCTAACTCAAGCTTTGGTGCCCTGCCTTTATCATTTAAGCATGCAACTGGACAAGATCAGAACCCTGTAGTAGGAAAGACACATGCATTTGGACAAACCTCTGCATTTTGCCAACCATCTGGTGTCATGTTAAGCCCAGTATTTAGCGCCTCATCTGGAATCTCTGAGATGTCTACCAGACCTGCCACCACATCCTGGTCTACTCAGACAATAAGCTTTGGCCAGTCTCCATTTGACCAACAGCTTTCGACTAGCTCTACACCCAGTAGTTTTGGTTCAGCACAGAGCGTTGTCAATACCAGAGACTTCGGGACATCAAAGTTCACTTTTAAACCCTCCAACGAGGCAGTGTTCAAACCCATCTTCAGTGGCAGCCCAGAACCAGCATCAGATCAGTTCGCAAACACCTCCCAGACAATCTCCAGCAGTTCAGACAGTAGCAGCAAAATCTCCAAGAGTGTCCCCCTTGGCTTTAGTTTTTCCCAGCCCGCTGTGGCTACAAACATCTCTGCCCCAGGTGTAACCCTCTACCAAAAAGACTCTGACACCAATTCTAGTAGCTCTACCAATAGCCTGCAGTTCACCTTCTCCCAGCCAGCTGCCCCCTACAACACCACCGCCAGCTCATCTGCTAACCAGCTTATCACAATTCCATGCGGCTCACCATTGTTGAGTGCACATAGTAACGTCATAGAGCCACTACCAGCTCCCTCCAACCTGTGTGGAGGGAACTTTTTGGAACAGATCTCAGTGAACACATTGAAGCCAAAAATAGACCCTAATGCCGAAGTTGAAATTGGCTCAGATGACAAGGTTGGTAATCAAGAGATGGAGACGAGTGTGTTTGCACGATTAGGTAAAGGCATCAAGCGAAAGGAAGAGTCTGTAGATTTGAGGACTGGGCCAGAGAATGCAAAGAAGGAAGATGTCCATACAGGTATTGACGCACCAAGGCACCCTCCCAAGCGGCCCCCTCAATGGTCCAGCGTTTCAGGGGGTGGGCTCTTTGGAAAGGCTGTGAGTGGGCTCATGCGTCCATCAACAAACCTTGTGAGGCGTGAGCTTATGAAAGAGAGAGAGAAGCTTCAGGAATGGGGAGGGAAAGAAGTAGAGACACACACTGAGAGGAGACACCAAGCTGCTTCAATGACCAGGGCACAGGAATCCATTTCTGGGACTCCAGAGGAAGCTGAGGAGTTTGGTGAGCCCTAACATTGTCCTACATCAGCAAAGAATGTCTAAGGTGCCCTGTATTATGCTGGTCAGCTTTACTTAAAACTATATACATTTGGTATTATGCAAAATCCACCCATTGAGTTTCATCAGTCAGACATCCTTATTCTTGTTGAGAAAAATCTCATGCTAAACCAACGACGAGTATGTTTTGTAATTTAATCCACACTAGAAACACTTTCAGTTTAAATCAAGTGATTTTGCCCAAAATGTAGGCAAGAAATGTATTGGATTTGACTTTAACATTTCTGTGTCAAAGGTTAAAAATCTGTTTATGGAAATTTGAGTATTGCACAATTAATATCAGAATCTAAACCAAAACAAGAACTTGTGGAACTTCACTGCCTTTATTTTGTATACTATATGCTATGCTCGCTATAGTTATCGTGGTAAACTGCATTGAAATTTGCTGTTCTTTTTTATTGACACTTAGCATTTTGATTATATTATCTCAAGTTTTGTGAATGTATTACTCCGAAATGCACTTCCAATGCACAATCAAATATCAGAATGTCTGTTTTCTCCACCTGATTCAGTTGAAGCCTCTGACCCAGACCCTCAAACAAAGACACCCGTTGGACAAAGCCAATGTCGAGGAAGCCCAGAGAACCTTGGGGGCTTTTCCCCTACCGACTCCACTGTCATCCAATGCAAGAATGTACCTTCTGCAATCAACAGGAAGGACATAATGGAGAAACACTTTTGCCGCTTTGGAAAAGTCCAAAAGGTTCTATGTCGCCCAGCTAGGAATCTGGTGATTGTTCACTTCCAGGACCATGTAAGAACCTCTTAAGACTCCCCTCTCACAATAGATGTTTTGCCCCTTCTCCTTACACGTTAACCAGTTATGGAAAATGGCCAATTAATTTTCATGTAGCTATATATTACGGTCAGCTGTCATCCTTTTTGTTATATATATATATATATATATATATATATATATATATATATATATATATATATATATATATATATATATATATATATATATATATATATATATATATATATATATATATATATAATGTGTGTGTGTGTTATAATTATAAAGAATGTATTTACTTATGCAGGGGTAACCAACTCAGACTAGGTCTATTATCTAGCAGTACCATGTTTAAAGGCAGAATATATATACATAACAAAATAAACATGAAGAAAAGATACATTGTAAATAGGCAAATATAAGCACACAATGATGTTAAAATATTTACAACATAGTACAATACAAAAGTTTCAACCTAAACATCAACACTCTTCTACACCCCTCCTCTAATATCTTCCCTACAAGGGAAGTAAAGGTAAAAAATGTAACTTGCCCAGCAATGCCTTACAAACAAAAAAAGTGTTTTTCTTTCATTTTCACTAAGCTCATCCTACTTTCTTATATAGTATACAATGATGAGTTATTAAACTATCCCCGGATACAAAACACAAAGCGTTGTTGTGAGCTGCATCAAGGAACTTGATCTAACAAAAAAAAGAATGGTCCTACATGTCCACTTGATCCATTACTGACACATGGGTGGATTTTACAATTCAAAAGAATGAAAAGGACTTGGCTATAAAGGCATATTTTTGTCTGTGTAGGTGTCTTCGTCCAATGTTTTTCTGTCCTAACGCAAATGCAATGTCAGTTCTTTAAATGTTTACTCACAATAAGTAATAAGGCATTAAGTGTATTTCTCAAATAAAGTAAAGGAATAGTCGTTCACATTCAACAAGCTCTCAACCCGGATTGTCCTCTGTTGGTTTGGTCTAGTACAGTTATGTTAAAAAAAATGGACATTCAATTAATAATTAATCAGAAATTAAACTGAGTGTTTAATAATATTGACAGATTATGGTGTCAACATAAACTAATGCAATTACAGTGGGCATTGATGACAACCAACATTTCTCTAGAGAGGTGTTAATATTTTTAACAAAGCTACAATTGAAAAGTGGAGCGCTAAACATTAAACTTACGCTGGAAAAATGTATTCTAATGCACAAATGTCATGGGCAATTTGACCATCGCAGAGCATACTGTGGCCTACTATCGATTTAACCGGAGACGTTTTGAAAGCAAATAACTAGATTCAGAGTTGCCCGCACATTATGAAATAATTGCGGGGAAAATGTCTGTTCCTGTGGGAATAAGTACTGTTCACATTTGCTACATCTGTAGAAACAGAGGCCATATCAGCATTGGCTCTTAAATTAAAGTATTTTCATTGTTGATTTCTTATTTATAATGTTGTCTTTTAGGCCGCAGCAGCTAAAGCGAAGAAAAGGGGGAAATTATTAAACAACCATGAAATCCTTATCTTCTGGCAGAGAAAGAAACGTGGTATGTCAATTTTACTTAACATGTTCTGGCATTATGTAATTGTATTGTAATTAGGGCTGTGAAACTTACCACGATAATAATGCGTAATTGCAAATTCATGTTAACGGCAACTTTTTTAAAACCTGCGTCAACACAGTTGTGACTGGGATGGCAACTTGCAAGCAATGAACAAATTTGAATGGCAAGTTCCGCTACAAATCCCTGCCAGATGGGTTTATCAACAAAATCAAAGTTATTTGTGGTTGCAGTTACCACAAAAGTACATCTGATCTAATCTTATTTGCTAGCCAAGTACACAGTTAAAGTATACAGCCCCGTTAGCCCCAAACTACGCTTGTTATTGTACGAGTGATCCCTTTGATCTACAACTGCTCATCAGTAGGATGAAGGATAGTCTAGCCCCTCATGGTTTGTAAATCGAATAGATTATATACTGAAGTAATGGAAGATTTAGTTGACCAATGTACCTTTGGACCATGAGTCGGTTTTTGAGATGCTTTGTTTCTTGGGCTTGAGTTTGCCATTGATTTGAGCATATTGGGAAAAGCTTGACCAATGCAGGTCCTTGTATTGTTTAAGCCCGTTGTCTGGTGTTAATGCTTGAAAAAACCTGGACACACTACATTGTGTGAGATGCACTATATGGCCCAAAGTATGTGGACACCTGACCATCACACCTACATGAGCTTGTTGGACATCCCATTCCAAAACCATGGGAATTATTAGGGAGTTGCCCCCCCCGCCCCCTTGGGGTCGGGCACAGGTGTTGGATGAGAAGGCCTGGCTCGCAATCCGCGTTCCAATTTATCCCAAAGGTGTTCACTGGGGTTAAGATCAGGGCTCTGTGCAGGTCACTGGAGTTCCTCCACACCAAACTCGTCAAACCATGTCTTTATGGACCTTGCTTTGTGCACAGGAGCACAGTCATGTTGGAACAGGAAAGGGCCTTCCCCAAACTGTTGCCACAAAGTTGGTAGCATACAATTGTCTAAAACAGTGGTACTCAACCTTGTCCTAATCAGGAGCCACATTGACGAAAAAATATTTTTGCAAGAGCCACAATCCAAAAACGCTCCTTTCCTCCCTGAAACCATTATGCATTTGAGAATATGGATAATAGTAATATGTTACTAAGGAATAAAAAGCAATGTACAGTGCAATAACTGATTTATTATTTTCACTGCAACCACAAAACACACATTGCTGATCATCACTGCCCATAACAATCGTATTAGTGTGGAATACGTTTTTTTGAGCAGTTCTGTTCTGTTTGAGCTTTTCCGCCCTCAGCTCTCCACCTTTCGGAAAGTCGGTACTGAACTTCGGGTGTTTTGTGTCGTGATGGCGCTGCAAATTGGACCTTTTAAATTGTGAAATGATGTTGTCACAAAGCAGGCAGATGCATTTTCCCGAACCGGTGGAGACGAAGAAAAACTCGAGTTCCCAGTCCTCTTTAAATGTTCGATATTCCTCTCCATATTTTCGTTTCCAATATTCCTTTGCCATTTTTGCATAGTGCTGTAAGCTAGTTTTCCCAGTGTGACGGAGCAATTATCTCGCGCACCTGCAATCAGAGCGCGAAACCTGAAATAATTTGTGATTGGTTGTTCAGAGGGATGGGGGGCTTAATAGGCTGATGTGTGACTTGTGAGTGATAATGAAATGTCGATGAATTCTGCTGACAATGTTTTTGTTTTTCGTTTTTTTAAAGATTTTTTTTAATTTTTTTAATTTTTTTTAAGTGGGACTTAAAAGAGCCGCAACTAGTCTTAAAGGAGCCGCATGCGGCTCGCGAGCCGCGGGTTGAGTATCGCTGGTCTAAAAGGTCTTTGTATGCTGCAGCATTAACATTACCCTTCACGGGAACTAAGGGGCCTAGCCCAAACCCTGAAAAACAGCCCTAGACCATTATCCCTCCTCAGCCAAACTTTGCAGTAGGCATTACGCATTCCGGTAGGTAGCGTTCTCCTGGCATCCGCCAAACCCAGATTCTTCCATTAAACTGCCAGATAGTGAAGCGTGATTCATCACTCCAGAGAACGTGTTTCCACTGCTCCAGATTCCAGCGGCGGTGAGCTTTATACCACTCTAGCCGACGCTTGGCATTGCCCATAGTGATCTTAGGCTTGTGTGCAGCTGCTCGGCTGTGGAAACCCATTCCATGAAGCTCCTGATGCACAGTTCTAGTGCTAATGTTGATTCCAGAGGCAGTTTGGAACTCTGTAGTGAGTGATGCAAATGAGAATAGGCCATTTTTACGCGTTACATGCTTCAGCACTCGGCGGCCCCGCTCTGTGAGTGTGCGTGGTCTACCGCTTCGTGGCTGAGCTGTTGTTGCTCCTAGACGCTTCCACTTCACAATAATAGCACTTACCGTTGACCGGGTCAGATCTAGCAGGGCAGAAATTTCCCGAACTGACTTGTGGCAAAGGTGGCATCCTATGACAGTGCCACGTTTCAAGTCACTGAGCTCTTCAGTACGACCCATTCTTCTGACAATGTTTGTCTATGGAGATTGCATTGCTATGTACTTGATTTTATGCACCTGTTAGAATGGGTGTGGCTGAAACACCTAACTCAATGATTTGGAGGGGTGGCCACATACTTTTGGCCATATAGTGTACTTACTTTGTCATGTTACTTAGTAATGTCAAATTTTGCAGGCTTGAATTTGCCATGCTATGATTTTAGGACATGTTTAATGCATAATGCAGTACCTGTGAGGGTTTCTGGACAATATTTGTTTTGCGTTGTTAATTGATTTCCTACGAATAAATTAATTTGCAAAAAGTAAGCATATTTTCTCCCCTCCCATGTGGATAAGAGTATTAACTTGAAAAATGTCCCCCTAAGGTACATTTTGATCAGATAGAGAACGTGCGATTAATCTGCAATTAGCTTCAGACACTTGCGATTAATTGTGATTCCATTTTTTAAATTTGATTGACAGCCCTAATTATAATAGTTGTTGAAGGTGGTCAAATATGGCTTGGGAAAAAGACAATGTAAAAAGCCTCTACGTTTTTATTAGGGGTGTGACTGATACTGTTATACTATAAACATGCCTTTACAGTAGCTTTGCATTTAAACGTAAGACTCCTGACAACAACTAAATGAGAGTTGTCAATTGCCTGCACATACATTTTCAGTTTTTAACAATAGTGACAACCTTCTAAATAAAAAATGTGGTCCTGTAGTAATTTGATTAGTACGGGTTGAGTGGACCCCTGGAAATATCGAAGGTATCCAATAATTTGATCGGGTACCTGTTGCTTTTACTACAGTAGTACAGTTTCTGTGAAATTGCTTTGAAATAGAAATTGCAATTAGATATTCTCTTAGCCTTATGTGAGAGCAAGTCTACTTTCTCAAAGAGGATACCTCTACCGAGAACCAATTGGTTCTAAAATAGTTGGTTGAGTACACAAACATCACCATAGTCTAGAAACAACTGCAGGAAGGCCCAGAGTATTTCATTTATAATGTCAAGGCATGCGTGCGTTATTTCTATACAAATAGCCAAGTACCATTTTCAGTGTCTCAGTTAGCTCATTAACATGTATGATTGTAACATGTATGAAACATTGATTCAATGGTTTTCATAAATCCCAATTAAATGAATTTATACTAGTCTGTATTCCACAATAGTGTGTTCATACACATTTTAGTTTTTACTGTGACACATTTCTCTCTATCCCTGCATGGTTTGTAAAAACACGATCTCTTACCTTACATTCTTTTTTTACTCACCTCTACTCTCTTGCGTCAGCTGCTGATTCACTATAACAGAGTTTTTATTATATGCCTCGTCCACTGCTTCTTCTCAAGGAACCTTTAGCTCTAGAAAGTATACAGATTGCAGTTTGTTGGGCTCTAACCCTAAAACATGAATTCAAATTAAATTATTAAATTTATGATTTGCTTAGGCTTACTTTGCAGGATTAATCAGTATAATCTACTAAATAATTGCAACCTCAATGAAATCTTATCTCTTTAGACTCATTGAGACAAATTTATACGTTGTTCGTTCTACTAAAATCTTTTAATAATTTTGATCAACGTTATTAGCCACTATAGGTTGGCATCACTGTAAATCTCCTTGATTTTTTTCACACAACAGTAAAGCAATTAGCCCGCATTCAGAGAAGAAAAAGCTTGTTTTTATTCATCTGTGAAGTTATTAGATATAATCATGAGAACCAATTAACTTAATACCAGTTTTCTACTGAATCTATTACTTTAATTCCACTTGGACTCAATTTTGCCTTAAAGTGTTTAAATGTCCTTCATTCCTTTTGATAAACTTTCAGCTCCAGAAGAGAAAAAAGAAACACTCCCAGAAGCAAAAGAGGAAGAAAAAAAGCTTAAGAACCAGAACACAAATGCCAGTCAGACAACCTCCCCACTCAGATCGGCCCCTACTAGAACATCTACAGTCAGTAGTCATGTCATGCAGAGTCACAGGTAACTACATTGCAGTTGACTTGCAACCACATTTGTACTTGTATCTTAATGCAATTAGGGCTGAAGAGAGAGCCCATATATCTCTTAACACTTCATTTTACAGATAACTGAGAAAGTCGTCAAAATAATCAGCTGGCACTCAGTTTTGCATGAGTGGTATTGTGTTGATACGTATTATTACATCAAATGGATAAATGCTTTACAATGCTTTTCAAATGATGTTGGATGAAGTATGTTGGTCACTTTAGATCACCACTTTGGGTACACAAAAGATCATGCTAGTAAATGTATTTAAATGAAGTTGGTTTTCAAACAATTCTTCGTAACGGAGGTTGTGCCTCACTTTGCAGAACAAAGAAATTGAACGGTTTGTTTATGCCTCAGATCACCAGAGAAGAAGCCCCCCATTGCAAAGTCTCTACAGTTTGACATTAAGCCACAGCAGGAGCAGATTTCTGAGAACCAGAGCTCTGACAATCCAGTGCCTAATTCCGTTCTCTACTTGGTTGGCAAAGTGGCTGACACAGCTGAAGAAAAGTACCGCCTTCTCGAGCAGGTCGACAAGAACCTGCGACAAGGTAAAACAGCCATGATACTGCAGTGTCAGAACGTGCTGCGGACACTACAGTCTCCCCCCCTCTCAATAGGCTAACGACCATCATTAAAGTTAATGGAGATTGGAGACTATCAACAGATTCTTAATGTAGTGTATTGTAAGCAGGAAGGTCAAACATTCTGAGCGTAGCACTTTGATTAAGCGTCACTGTTGAGTTTTACATTAATCACAATTAACCGCTTATGGGATTGGTTTTTGAAATACATGATTAGTGTATTGTTAACTTCTGATGAGAAAAAATGAATCATTACAACAATTGCTGTTAAACAGTTAGCTTTTTTTAATGGAGGTTATATGCTAGCATTTACGTCTTAACCAAGCACAAGAAATTATTACCCATAAGCTTGAGTCCTTATTGATGTTTTTTATAGTCTGGAAAATCAAATTAAAATATGATAATTGCATTTGAAGTAGGGATGGGCATTTCAATTAATTTTCTAGTCGCCTACACTGGAGTAATACAACTCAACTACTCAACTTATCTTGTGGGTCTCATGGTCAGCGATTGAACAGTGTAGCCTAGTATAGGCTATAATTCGTAGGGTCAGGATGACAACAATCTACAGTAAACAATAGATTAAAGAAGAAAAGTTCTTTAGATTTTTTATTTTTTTCAACAGACAGTTAGTGCATAGTGAAGCTCAATGGGCCTCGTGTGTAGCCTTTAAAAAGGGATGGTTCAACATTTTGGGAAATAAGATATCCCCCAACGTGCCCCTAGTCCGACGATATGATTGATATCCATTTTATGTCCGTATGTTCAGTGTTGAGTTTGTTACGTGGTAGCCTCTGTTCCAGCCTGGGTTCAAGCTTTCGGTTTGAAAGCCTAGGGAAATCTGATAGTGAAGGTACGTATGAAAGAGGTGGAGAATAGCAACATATTACTATTCAAAACATCCAATTAAGTTTTGACATGGGCGGAACTTCAAAGACAGGTGTGTTACTGCTTGGGTAGCCTCTGTTCCAGCTTTCGGTTTGCTAGCCACTCAGGAGTAGGGTTTCGCTAAAGAGTGAGTGACATTTATAAGTGCCAATCAAACACGTGCCTTCCAGATTGGAAGGCTAAGAGAAGAGAACTTTTCATATGAAAGTTTCCTGACCTCCAGTCGAGTTTGAGTAACGAGATTTGGAGGGATGGCCACACGAGACTAGTTAGGTGGTAGTCATTAAAGGAGCCTAGCGATGACAGTAAGCTCGGGTTAACCGCTAGCATGGATGGCAAGTGATTAACTGCTCCTTAAAAAAAGAATCCAACTCGGTGTTATTTAAATCTTTATGTATTTTGCACGAGTTAAAATGAAAATGTAAAAGCAAGACGTTGTTATTGCATATACTGTCAACATATATATATATATATATATATATATATATATATATATATATATATATACGTACACACAGTGAAGGAAATAATTATTTGATCCCTTGCAGATTTTGTAAGTTTGTCCACTGAGAAATAAATGAAAGGTCTATAATTTCAATGGTACGTTTATTTTAACATTCAGAGATAGAATAAGAAAAATAGAAATCCAGAAAATCACATTGTATGAAATACAGTCCCCTCCAAAAGTATTGGAACAGTAATGCCAATTCCTTTATTTTTGCTGTAGACTGAAAGCGTTTGGGTTTGACACCAAAAGATGAATATGAGACAAAAGATCAATATGTTGGAACAGATAGACTTGAAATGGATTTAAGTGAACAAGACTCAATATTTTGTTGCAAATCCTTTGCTTTCAATAACTGCATCAAGCCTGCGACCCATGGACATCACCAAACTTTTGCATTCTTCTTTTGTTATGCCTTTCCAGGCTTTCACTGCAGCCTCTTTCAGTTGTTGCTTGTTTTGGGGGGTTTCTCCCTTCAGTCTCCTTTTAAGAAGGTAAAAAGAATGCTCTATAGGGTTTAAGTCTGGAGATTGACTTGGCCAGTCTAGGACCTTCCACTTCTTGCCCCTGATGAACTCCTTTGTTGCTTTTGCAGTGTGTTTAGGGTCATTATCTTGCTGCATGACAAAGGATCTCCCAATCAGTTTGGTTGCATCCTTCTTTAAATTGGCAGACAAAATGTTTCTGTAGACTTCCGAATTCATTTTGCTGCCGCCATCATGTGTTACATCATCAATGAAGATTAATGAGCCCGTCCCAGAAGAAGCCATTGAAGCCCAAGCCATCACATTACCTCCACCGTGTTTCACAGATGAGCTTGTGTTTTGGGGGTCATGAGCAGATCCTTTTTTTCTCCAAACCTTAGCCTTTCCATCACTCTGGTAGAAGTTAATCTTCGTCTCATCAGTCCATAAAACTTTTTCCCAGAATTTTTGAGGCTCGTCTCTGTACTTTTTGGCAAAATCCAGCCTGGCCTTCCTATTCTTTATGCTAATGAATGGCTTGCATCTTCTGGTGTAGCCTCTGTACTGTTGTCCATGAAGTCTTCTGCGAACAGTGGATTCTGAAACCTTCACTCCTGCCCTCTGGAGGTTGTTGTTGATCTCACCAACAGTAGTTTTAGGGTCTTTCTTCACAGCTCTGACAATGTTTCTGTCGTCAACTGCTGTTGTTTTCCTTGGTCGTCCCGTTCGATGTCTGTTACTTAGTACACCAGTAGTTTGTTTCCTCCTGAGGATATTCCAAATTGTTGTACTGGCTATGGCTAGTGTCTGTGCAATGGCTCTGATTGATTTCCCATCTTCTCTTAGCTTCACAATTGCTTTCTTTTCACCCATAGACAGTTCTTTTCATGTTGATTACTATAACTGCAGTCTGCACAGGCAAAACCAGAATCTGAAACTGAGCCTAGACATTCAGTGTTATTTATTGTTTGAATAATAAATGTCATAAGACACACCTGGGCAACAAAACACACCTGTTAGTCACATGTTCCAATACTTTTGCTCAACAAAAAATGTGGTGTTCCTTTACAAATAATGATATCTTCTAAGTTGTTTATCAGATCCAGATGAAAATACCTGGAAATAAAAGCTGACATATTGATCTTTTGTCTCATATTCATCTTTTGGTGTCAAACCCAAACGCTTTCAGTCTACAGCAAAAATAAAGGAATTGGCATTACTGTTCCAATACTTTTGGAGGGGACTGTATATACATTGATTTGCATTTGATTGAGTGAAATAAGTATGCAATTATTCGAAAGTGGAAGAAACACAAAATGACCATCAATCGCCCTCGGTCTGGGGCTCCATGCAAGATCTCTCCTCGTGGGGTATCGAGGATCATGAGAAAAGTGAGGGATCAGCCCAGAACTACACGGGAGGAGCTTGTTAATGATCTCAAGGCAGCTGGGACCACAGTCACCAAGAAAACCATTGGTAATACTACGCAGGAATGGATTAAAATCCTGCAGCGCCAGAAAGGTCACCCTGCTCAAGAAGGTACATGTACAGGCCCGTCTGAAGTTTGCCAATGAACACCTGAATGATTCAGAGGAGGCTTGGGAGAAGGTGCTGTGGTCAGATGAGACCAAAATCGAGCTCATTGGGATCAACTCAACTCACCGTGTTTGGAGGAAGAGAAATGCTGACTATGACCCCAAGAACACCATCCCCACCGTCAAGCATGGAGTTGGAAACATGTTTTGGGGATGTTTCTCTGCTAAGGGGACAGGACAACTTCACCGCATCGAGGGGAGGATGGACGGGGCGATGTACCGTGAAATCTTGGGCGACAACCTCCTTCCCTCAGCCAGGACACTGAACATGGGTCGTGGGTGGGTCTTCCAGCACGACAATGACTCAAAACACACTGCCATGGCAACAAAGGAGTGGCTCAGGAAGAAGCACATTAAGGTCATGGAGTGGCCTAGCCAGTCTCCAGACCTTAATTCCATAGAAAATCTATGGAGTGAGCTGAAGCTTCGAGTTGCCAAACGACAGCCTCGAAACCATAAGAATTTGGAGAGGATATGCAAGAGATGTGCGCAAACCTGGTAACCAACTACAAGAGACGTCTGACCTCCGTGCTTGCCAACAAGGGTTTCTCCACCAAGTACTAAGTCATGTTGTGCTAGGGGATCAAATACTTATTTCACTCAATCAAATGTAAATCAATGTATATATTTTATATAATGAGATTTTCTGGATTTCTCTTTTTTTTATTCTATCTCTGAATGTTAAAATAAACCTTTATTATAGACCTTTCATTTCTTTGTCAGTGGACAAACTTACAAAATCTGCAAGGGATCAAATAATTATTTCCTTCACTGTATACAGTGGGGCCAAAAAGTATTTAGTCAGCCACTGATTGTGCAAGTTCTCCTACTTAGAAAGATGAGAGAGGTCTGTCATTTTCATCATAGGTACACTTCAACTATGAGAGACAACAATGAGAAAATAAATCCAGGAAATCACATTGTAGGATTTTTAAAGAATTTATTTGTAAATTATGGTGGAAAAAAAGTATTTGGTCACCCACAAACAAGCAAGATTTCTGGCTCTCACAGACCTGTAACTTCTTCTTTAAGAAGCTCTTCTGTCCTCCACTCGTTACCTGTATTAATGGAACCTGTTTGACCTCGTCATCTGTATAAAAGACACCTGTCCACAGCCTCAAACAGTCAGACTCCAAACTCAACCATGGCCAAGACCAAAGAGCTGTCGAAGGACACCAGGAAGAACATTGTAGACCTGCACCAGGCTGGGAAGAGTGAATCTGCAATAGGCAAGCAGGTTGGTGTGAATAGATCAACTGTGGGAGCAATTGTAAGAAAATGGAAGACATACAAGACCATTGATAATCTCCCTCGATCTGGGGCCCCACGCAAGATCTCCTCCCGTGGGGTCAAAATGATCATGAGAACGGTGAACAAAAATCCCAGAACTACACGGAGGGACCTGATGAATGACCTGCAGAGAGCTGGGACCAAAGTAACAAAGGCTACCATCAGTAACACACTACGCCGAGAGGGACTCAAATCCTGCAGTGCCAGGCGTGTCCCCCCTACTTAAGCCAGTACATGTCCAGGCCCGTCTGAAGTTTGCCAGAGAGCATATTGATGATCCAGAAGAGGATTGGGAGAATATCATGTGGTCAGATGAAACCAAAATAGAACTTTTTGGTCAAAACTCAACTCGTCGTGTTTGGAGGAAGAAGAATGCTGAGTTGCATCCCAAGAAAACCATACCTACTGTGAAGCATGGGGGTGGAAACATCATGCTTTGGGGCTGTTTTACTGCAAAGGGGACAGGACGACTGATCCGTGTTAATGGAAGAATGAACGGGGCCATGTATCGTGAGATTTTAAGCCAAAACCTCCTTCCATCAGTGAGAGCATTGAAGATGGAACGTGGCTGGGTCTTCCAGCATGACAATGATCCCAAACACACCGCTCGGGCAACGAAGGAGTGGCTCCGTAAAAAGCATTTCAAGGTCCTGGAGTGGCCTAGCCAGTCTCCAGACCTCAACCCCATAGAAAATTTGTGGAGGGAGTTGAAAGTCAGTGTTGCCCAGCGACAGCCCCAAAACATGACTGCTCTAGAGGAGATCTGCATGGAGGAATGGGCCAAAATACCAGCTACAGTGTGTGCAAACCTGGTGAAGACTTACAGGAAACGTTTGACCTCTGTCATTGCCAACAAAGGTTATGTTACAAAGTATTGAGTTGAACTTTTGTTATTGACCAAATACTTATTTTCCACCATCATTTACTAATAAATTCTTTAAAAATCCTACAATATGATTTCCTGGATTTTTTTTTCTCATAGTTGAAGTCTACCTATGTGAAAATTACAGACCTCTCTCATCTTTCTAAGTAGGAGAACTTGCACAATCAGTGGCTGACTAAATACTTTTTGGCCCCAGTGTGTGTGTGTGTGTGTGTATATATATATATATATATATATATATATATATATATATATATATATATATATATATATATATATATATATATATATGGCATAAACACAACAGAGACTGTAACAGTTACGAGTTTTAATGACAACCACGCAACGACTTTGTTCAGCAGTTACGTAGGTTTTTCCTGGGACAGAAATGCGGTCTGAAGGGGTCCAACGAGTGTTGACCCTTTGTTCAATGACCCGGTTAAAACATTGGGTTGTCTGTGTGAAAGGGGTATAAGAGATGGTCAACCAGTGTTTGCAACTGAAGATGGCGCATTTGAGAGGAAAATAAAGCAAAGAAGCCTAATCATAGTTGAATGTACTAATGGAAGAAATTAGAATTGAGTATCTTAAGAATTTCAGTGTACGTGAAAATCATCTTTCCCAATTACTTAATTTGATTAAACAATATATTTTTTCAGGTCGGCCAAAGAGGACAGATTTAGACCTGTCCAAGGTGTTTGTGGGCACCTGTCCAGACATGTGCCCAGAGAAGGAACGCTACATGAGGGAGACACGAAACCTACTTAGTGCCTTTGAGGTTATTCCAAACACTGAGATGGTAAAGTGAGATTTAGCATCCTTATAATAGCCCTTTCACTATAAATGCACTTTATTTGCACACATCAAATTGGCGCTTAACTCCCACCCACCAATTTTTTTTTTAACCAGGTGGATCATTGTGCAGCCATCAAAGAGTATAGCCGCTCGTCAGCTGATCAAGAAGAGCCCCTCCCCCATGAGCTACGGCCGCTCTCAGTGCTCAGCATGACCATGGACTACCTTGTCACCCAGATCATAGACCAGGGCCATGATAACTACCGTGACTGGTACGACTTTGTATGGAATAGAACCCGTGGCATCCGCAAGGTAAACTCATTAGCCAGTTACTACCGTAGAGATGGAACACTAGAGATGGCATGTGATGCA
Organism: Aplochiton taeniatus; assembly: GCA_017639675.1. Lineage (NCBI taxonomy): Eukaryota > Metazoa > Chordata > Actinopteri > Galaxiiformes > Galaxiidae > Aplochiton > Aplochiton taeniatus. The sequence continues at coordinate 26,729,196 of CM030172.1, read as the reverse complement.
ATAGTGCTATCCGAGAACGCCCAAATTTGTCGGCCATCTTACCTGGGAATTGTTCTAAACCAGTTATAATGGGACAAAAAAGGCAGGTTCTTGCAGCAAAAGCTATATTTAAGTGTATAGAAACAGCAAACAATATCTTGATCATTATTGCTCATATAGAACCATTGTGGTTGTCAAACATGTTAGTATACTTTAATTTTCGGTACATATTCCATGTTATCAGCTTCCAAAGTTTCACACTACAAATTTTGCTATAGTAATATCAATAATCTATTAGGTGAAGACTGTGGTCTGTGTGAATATATATATATATAAACAATAATTGAATGTTATGTCAACATAAAATCCCATACATCTTTAGCACTTCACGTAAGTCACTCTCAAAGTAAACGATTCCTTTAACTGTTGTTACGTGACTCTCCCTCCCTGCTGTCAATGGCGCATGTGCAGCGATAGTTGTATACCAAATTTTAAACTGAACTAACATGTTTGACTTTATGCAGCCTACGTGGTGCAATTTTAGTACCTAGACCTGTGCATTGTGAATTAGACTGGCATTGCAAGCTAGATCCAATGGTAGCTTGTAACTTGGAGAGGGCGAGAAAACAGATACACAAGTGTTTGATAGTGTGCAACACAGATCACAAAAATGTAGCTTATTTGGTAAATTGTACCACCCTCCCCTGCATGCAGTAGACGAGTATTCTCTTAACTAAAGCAACGAGTTCTGTTGGCGTTCATAGACTTAACTCGTTTTTACTATTCAAACGTTACAATATCAATCCTTAGATGCACCTCGTGTAAATCAGGGTTTTCTCGATTTAGATTTTATTCACATGCTAACTCAAAATTGGAATGAATCGTTTAAATCTCCCAGCCCTATTTAAATGATACAACCATGGTCCATAGACTTTCATTCACTCTGCAGTCAGACTAAACCCAGTTAAGATGGCGGAGGTTTTTACCCACTAAGAAATCAATAAAGAGGGAAGATGAAAGCAGGATTACGGCTGAATGAGGTGGAAGCAGGAGCAAATATTCAAATACCTGGTTGTGTGTGTGTGTGTGTGTGTGTGTGTGTGTGTGTGTGTGTTTACTGAGTAAGTGCAGACATGAGGTAGATCAGGCTGCCTTGCTTTGCATTGCAAGCTTACATATAAAACAAGAGAGAGAAGAGGATATAGGAGCATAAGATTTTATCAGAGTTGCAGGGGAAAAAAACAACTCCAAGTATGCATCTATGTATTGAAATGTATGTATTTTGAATAACCTTTAGTCTTTTCTTCGGAATAATTATGGTCATCGTTAGCGTTTCTAACCAGGTGCCCACCTGTATTTGCTTCACTTTGTAGCCTACATAATCTGTTAAGCGTGCAAGCTGGTAATCTAATCGTCTCTTATTGAAAGGAAGAATGAACTGTTATCCTCTATTGTGTTTTGTCCATTCACCTAAGAGCCCTATGTTTTCTCAGGATATCACGCAACAGCATCTTTGTGACCCCCTTACGGTGTCTCTTCTTGAGAAATGCACCCGCTTCCATGTGCACTGTGCCCACCACCTTTGTGAGGAGCCAATGATGTCATTTGACTCCAAGATCAACAATGAGAATTTGACCAAGTGTATGCAGAGCTTAAAGGAGATGTACCAGGACCTTGCAACTAGGGCCATTTACTGCCCTCAAGAGGCAGAGTTTCGCCAGTACAATGTGCTGCTTAAACTCAACGATGGTGACATCCTCCGGTCAGCCCACTGCTTCTAGAATTGTGCTGCATACTAAAAATTATATTCTGAATACCAGGCTAAATAAATATCTATATTTTTTTTACCATAATGTATTTATTTGTTCAAAACAGTGAGGTCCAACAGTTTCGAGATGAAGTTCGGAATTCTCCTGAGGTGAAGTTTGCAGTGCAGGCTTTTGCCGCTCTCAATAGCAACAACTTTGTGCGCTTCTTCAAGTTGGTGAAATCAGCCTCCTACCTAGCTGGCTGCCTCCTTCATAGATACTTTACCCAGGTCAGGGCATTGCTTTCTCCAATTTCAGTACTCTACCCTCTCAGTAATACTTAAATAATGACGTACTATTTGTCTGTGTTTGTGTGTGCATTTATGTAGGTGAGAGATAAGGGTTTGAAGACACTGAACATTGCCCATACTGTGGGCTCTCAGAGGTCCACCACCTTTTATATGCAGGACATGGTCAGGATGCTCATGTTCCACAGCACAGCTGAAGCCACAGACTTCGTTCAACAGTATGGGCTCAACATCAATGATGGGTCAGTATCTTCAAATGTATTTGTCAGCCACAGATAATGTTTCAAGGTAGACACAGTGAAGGCAACTGAAATGATTTTTTTTTTTTATTGCTTTTGGTTGCAACCTCCCACGTGCTAATCTTTTGCTGGTAGTACTGCTTTGATCATCAGTTGTATCAAGATAACATTAACTACCTGCACCTCTGCCTGTTATATCACAAGTATGAACTTTATTCATATTTTCGTATTACGTCAAACTAAAACAAATGCAAGTAGCAACAGTACATACAAATCTTCTGATCTTCAATATAAAGCCTGTTTTATTAGGCTATTTGTGTTGACTAGTATGTATATCTAACGGAATGATGTGGCTGCAATTTATTGTATAAAACGTTCACATATTGTCATACTCATTTGGCAGCCCAAAAATGGTCACTGCTGTTATAGATGATGAAACACGATGGAGAATTCACTTTTTCTAGAGGTAGCAGAAGTTTGCTACCAGTTTTGAAACTTGGGTGCAAAATACCGTGTTTGGTGGCAAAATGATAATGATCCCCAAATCAACCATCGCTTGCAAGCTCCTAAAGCCTGGCCATCTGTTAGTATTTTTTTAATAATCGTAGTTGTTATATTGAACAATGCTAGAAACAAAATCCTAGTTGGATTTGACAACTACTCATGATGTACCTCATACTTTTCTCTGGCCGTCAGTCCCCCCCCCCCCCCCCCCCCCCCCCCCCCACACACACACACACACACACACTATTCTGGACTAATTTAGCTGAAATAAGTCAGCCAAAGAGTTACCCACAACATTTCTGAAGAGCAAAATCCTTTGAATGTAACTAATCGTTCTTTCCAAATATTACAAAAATAAAGCTGATTCCTATGTAAAAAGTACCCCTTTAATATGTGATAGTAGACCTACAGCTCCTGGAAATATGAGATTTCTAAATGAATTGTTCTTCAATGGAGGTGTTTGTATTTGTATTTTTAATCCCGAGTCCCTAAGCTGTATTTTCGGTGGAACAAAAGTGGTAGCGGTGGTAGTGGTGGTAGCGTTTTACAAAAGTTAGTTGCATTTTCTACCGTTGCTGCCGCTAATTTCGAGCCCTGGAATGTCAGAACACTCTGCTATAATATATTAGGTTTAGCTTACTTTATTGGTATATTGGCTATTCTATGACGTGCCTTTGAAACAACATATACCAAGGTTCAAAAACCTTTGAACACCTACATTTTTTTTATACAGTGGGGCCAAAAAGTATTTAGTCAGCCACTGATTGTGCAAGTTCTCCTACTTAGAAATATGAGAGAGGTCTGTCATTTTCATCATAGGTACACTTCAACTATGAGAGACAAAAATGAGAAAAAAAATCCAGGAAATCACATTGTAGGATTTTTTAAGAATTTATTTGTAAATTATGGTGGAAAAAAAGTATTTGGTCACCCACAAACAAGCAAGATTTCTGGCTCTCACAGACCTGTAACTTCTTCTTTAAGAAGCTCTTCTGTCCTCCACTCGTTACCTGTATTAATGGAACCTGTTTGACCTCGTCATCTGTATAAAAGACACCTGTCCACAGCCTCAAACAGTCAGACTCCAAACTCAACCATGGCCAAGACCAAAGAGCTGTCGAAGGACACCAGGAAGAAAATTGTAGAACTGCACCAGGCTGGGAAGAGTGAATCTGCAATAGGCAAGCAGGTTGGTGTGAATAGATCAACTGTGGGAGCAATTGTAAGAAAATGGAAGACATACAAGACCATTGATAATCTCCCTCGATCTGGGGCCCCACGCAAGATCTCATCCCGTGGGGTCAAAATGATCATGAGAACGGTGAACAAAAATCCCAGAACTACACGGAGGGACCTGATGAATGACCTGCAGAGAGCTGGGACCAAAGTAACAAAGGCTACCATCAGTAACACACTACGCCGAGAGGGACTCAAATTCTGCAGTGCCAGGCGTGTCCCCCTGCTTAAGCCAGTACATGTCCAGGCCCCTCTGAAGTTTGCCAGAGAGCATATTGATGATCCAGAAGAGGATTGGGAGAATATCATGTGGTCAGATGAAACCAAAATAGAACTTTTTGGTCAAAACTCAACTCGTCGTGTTTGGAGGAAGAAGAATGCTGAGTTGCATCCCAAGAACACCATACCTACTGTGAAGCATGGGGGTGGAAACATCATGCTTTGGGGCTGTTTTACTGCAAAGGGGACAGGACGACTGATCCGTGTTAAGGGAAGAATGAACGGGGCCATGTATGGTGAGATTTTAAGCCAAAACCTCCTTCCAGCAGTGAGAGCATTGAAGATGGAACGTGGCTGGGTCTTCCAGCATGACAATGATCCCAAACACACCGCTCGGGCAACGAAGGAGTGGCTCCGTAAAAAGCATTTCAAGGTCCTGGAGTGGCCTAGCCAGTCTCCAGACCTCAACCCCGTAGAAAATTTGTGGAGGGAGTTGAAAGCCCCTGTTGCCCAGCGACAGCCCCAAAACATGACTGCTCTAGAGGAGATCTGCATGGAGGAATGGGCCAAAATACCAGCTACAGTGTGTGAAAACCTGGTGAAGACTTACAGGAAACGTTTGACCTCTGTCATTGCCAACAAAGGTTATGTTACAAAGTATTGAGTTGAACTTTTGTTATTGACCAAATACTTATTTTCCACCATCATTTACAAATAAATTCTTAAATCCTACAATATGATTTCCTGGATTTTTTTTCTCATTTTTGTCTCTCATAGTTGAAGTGTACCTATGATGAAAATTACAGACCTCTCTCATCTTTCTAAGTAGGAGAACTTGCACAATCAGTGGCTGACTAAATACTTTTTGGCCCCACTGTAGATGCAGTTTAATGACTTTACACTTTTTATGCTAAATAAAAAGTTGAAGATAAAAAAGAAAACATTCATTTATGTAAAGGAAATTATAATATTTTACCAACATTTTTGATTCATCACAGTAACAACCTCATGAAAATAACTCCACCAAACACACTTTAGGTATTATTCCTACAATGGAAATAAAATGTTGATCGGGAATCTCTTTCCAACAAATGTTTGCACTTGGAAGTAGGGACTGGTATTGTTACAGTCTTAAACAGTATCTGTAAAAGTTGTTGTACCGTTATCAATCTTTTTTCTTCTTTTTTTAAGACCACAAAAACAAAACAAATGAAGAGCAGAATTAAAATTGCTTTATTGTTGCATATACAGTATATTCTGAAAAATGTGTACTGTTGCGTAGCAAATTGCATTATCATTCATTAAACTATCCAGCATTATTAAATAATTAATAGCTACACCTTGAGCAGATGTTGTGCCAATGCAAGTAAATTGTGCCAATAATACCGCTCTCACTCTTCACTTAAGTAAAAATTATTGTATGCAGAATTTTCTTTGACAGTATTTTTACTGTATGGCATTAATTGTTTGTCTTCGGATAAAAAAAAAAATGTAATTAAATGACTGCCAACACGAACATTCAGTTAGAGAAAAGAGTGAAAATTAGCAGGACAGGGTTTGCCTGCAGCCCCCAAATCACAAAATCTGCCCCTGAGTCTGAGTGCTTTTGAAACTGAATTTACTTAACGACAATTCAGATGATGCTCTGACCATTTCAGATTAGCCAGCGCGCTCCCCCCACCCCTCACACAGGCTCCAAAAGAGAGATCTCTCTTCTGGATTGAGAATAGCGAATATGCGTCATAGCCTTTATGTCAGTATTTCAGTCTGACCAGGCAGTCATTGAAAATCTTAGAGCGGGAAGTATTATTTTGCAGTTTGGCAGATGTTTTTCTCAGATGATTGGATGAACCTAATGCCAGAGTTTGTTGTCTGTAACCCATCAATATAACAAACACGGCTCTTGACGCTACTTGGTTTCAAAACAATACAAATCAGTTTCAAACTAAAAATATCTGAATAATGCAAAAGGACTTACAGGGTTCCTACGCAGTATGAAAAAGTATGGAATTTGATTTGAGTAATTTCCAGGTCTGGATAAGTATGGAGAAAAGAGAGTACGGAAAATATTTGTGTTTCCAGACTATTGCCCCTATTTGGTTTTCTAAAATAGAAAATTCAGAATTTCTAAAGATGACCGTCCGTGCATATCGGTGCCAAAAGTCTGAGCATGGTTTTCTCCTTGCGGGCTACAGTACTGCTAGCACAATTAAAGATATTATTTGCAGGGTGAGATATGCATTGGGGGGGATAAAATTCAGACACGATGGCAAGCATAAATACAGCTGGACAGTGTAACATAATGTGAAGATTATAATTGGAGTCAGGAAACCGTGACTCATAAGCCTTGGCATAGGCGGCGGGTGAAGCTGAGGATTGGGAAGGCTATTATTTTACCAACTGTCATACTTGTTAACAACCACAAAGAACAACATTATTATGTTCATAAGAGTACATCTGCACTGACTGCAAACAATAGGCTGACGCACAGCTAATGCGACACAGTTAAATATGGGCTGACTATTGGATAATACTTCAGCAACTAATTCAACTAATAGGCAGTCATTTTAACACCAATACAGTTTTTGGGGTTCGGGAGTCTTCCCAAACTTCCCAATGTTCCAATCAATCTCCCTGCTAAGGAGAACAACATGTTCACAACAGCAATCGCAAACAATAACTCACAGCTTGGTCCTCTGACCCCCCGCTTCATTAAAGTGAGCAATTAAGACTGTCACCTGAACCCCAATCCTAGCCCACCCACCACATGATAAATGGAGGAAAGGAGAAAGCTTGATGATTTAATGGACCAATTTAGCAGCAATAATCTCGATCAATCAGACTACACTTTCCTGACCTGTAACGGTTACCGGTTTGATGATAAACTGCGTTAAAAATTCCCGACGGTTAGTGTTACCGTGGAACATTTTATTATCATTAAAACCGTCAAGGTATGGTAACCCCGGTTTGAAAAACCGTCATACTTTCCAGCGCCACCCAAAGTTTGCAAGTCTCTCAGATGAAGCCGCACAAGCGCATGTCTCGTGGGTTTGTTTTGGTTCACCTAAAAGGGCATGGTGATACACATTTTATTTGGGTTTTTCAATATGAAACTTGGTGAAATGATTAAAGTGTTTGTATGTACTATACTTTGTGAACCATTTCAGCTCATTTTAACCATACCGTGATAATATTGATAACCATGATAATTTGTTCACTATAATCGTGATATGGCATTTTCATACCGTTACATCTCTACTCTTGACAAACGGATTTCAGATTTTGTAATTGGGCTTGATCAAAGTTTGGCTCAAATGTACTATCCTAGTCAATAATAATTTCTAACTATAAATGTTTAGGTCAAATCGGATATTTGAATTCTCAAACCTCTTTAGTGGCCAACATAAGACTATGGTAATAATTGTTGGTTCAAAAAGCCCAAATCATTCTCAGCCACGCTCCCCAGGGTTTCCGGCTATTTTATACAATTTTAAACGGGCATGGACATCTATGTCTAAGCGAAGCCAATATTTTTAAGATTAGGAGTAACCAGCAGTGTTAAAGGTGTCTTTGATAAATCAATTAGTTAAGCAGCTAAATCCTCTCTCGTGTTAGGCAAATTAATGAGCAGCTTAAATGCTACCATGACCTGTGTTAAAGACTTTGAATTAAGTTAAGGAGTACATCTCTTGAATAAAATCATGCAATGCAAAGAAATTAAACATTGGTGAACAAAACAGATATTGTCCAATGTAACATCCTCTCATAAGGCAGAGTAGGTGAGTATCCTTTTATACCATATGAGTGATTTGACACAGTGGACAGATTACATTTAGACAAACGGCAGGTTTCTCTTTGAGGTGTGACCTTGATATTAGACAACCAAGGGTTCTTAACACTTCTCTGCGAGAAAGTAGTGCAAACTTAACCTTTATCTTTTATTTTGACACCTGTACACATGTAGCTTTGTGGAGCTGAGCCGAACAGCCTTCCAGGAGCCAGACCCGCCCCTTCCTCAAAGAAAGTCAATGGCCATCATGATGAAGAGGACAGTACTAATAGGAGAGGTGGTGAATGGGGGTCCTCTTCCACAGCCACCTAAGCACATCTCTGTCGGCAGCTTTGACTCACAAAACAAATACTGTGGAGAGGCATCAGTAGCAGATTCCACCCAAAACGTCTTCAGGACCAAGTTTGCCGGAGGGGCAGGTAAAAAAATCTTTCCTAGAACTACAATTTCATGGCAAGTTCTGTCTTTTCCAAAGAAATTAATTGGAGCCGGTGCCGCTAATAGTCTGTCAATTTACCTCATTTAGCGGGGACACACATTTTTATCAGTACAGTTTAAAAAAAAATATGTAGGAGGGATTTATGTTGCTGTGCATTTAGTGCCCCAAACATTATCCAATACTGATGTGAATCAGCTAAATAAGGTCTCGCGGGCAATGCCACTCTGAAAATGCAAAGTATATTAAACTGCCTCACATAAATAAAGTATAACACATTTGTTAGTTCAGTTAAAAAAGTAGGTGTATGACTGTTGCGAACAAAAGGGCACACAGTTAACTGCACCTGTCGCAAATATTTGTCAGATCCCCACTGCTCACTAAAGCGGACCGCACATCTCCAGTAGACCTAGTAGCAGCCTGTTTAAGAATTGTGAAAATACAAATCATGATTTGGTACAGAAATGCAAACCTAGAGAGCTTTTGCAGTAAAATAATTAATTAATCTTTTTAAAAACTTGGTTTGTTTGCACTTAGTTATCTGAACATCCGTAAAATGTAGGTAGCCATTTCCCCTGGCTACCAGTTTGGTCAGCAGAAGCTAGTTTTTCAGCAGAAACCAAGGCATCGCAATAATGATAACATGTTGCATAAAAAACGTTACTTTAGCTTTTAGTCTTTGCTTTACTGCATGCACACACATTTATATGCTGCCAGCTGCATATGTTTACGGGCTACTTTAAAGAAATTGGGTGAAAAGGGTACTTTAAAGGGTACTTTCATAAACAAGAATTCAGCTATGGTTAGTTTTCAAACTGGTACTTTTTTGTTATGGTGTTCTATCATACAATCTGCCTGGTTTATTTTATTAGTTGCATAAATTATTACATTTAGGTTTTTTAATATTTACATAATATAACTTAATATTTTAGGATTCCATTTATTTGTTAACACGTTATGGTTTAGAGTATATAAGACGCCTCATAATGTTTCTGTTTACCCTGTCAGCTTTTGTTCCAAAGTTGGAATTGAAGGAGAACACAAAGGTTAAGGCCAAGATGCAGATCAAAGCTGCCAAACTGTTGACGGAGCCCAGATTATTTGGAGATTCACAGCCTATCCCTGAGCCTGCCTTACCGGTATTGTTTGTGGGAAGCGAGAAGACCTGTGAGCTCTCCTGCCCCATTAACCTTGCAGATCCAAAGCAGGAATTTCAGAACATTTTCCAGCCCCAACCCATCACATCCCGGTCACCTTCACCCCAACCCCATCCTGTGTACGCCGATGTGGTAAGTCAAACCTTCAATCTTGTGGAGATGTTTGTCAGGCCAGTTAATAAGCGGTGTTTATTGTGATAATGCTAAGTCGGTGCCCATATATTGATGGTTGTTATATTCTTAAACACTTAATTGTTTTTGTAAATGTGGTAGCCAAATTTGGACATCCTAATGGATGTTGTTCAGATGAGAGGGAAGAGTCAGAGTGAAGGCCAGGGGCCTCAATTATAAACGTTGACGGGAAAATGTGCGGTCCTCCACGGACACTTAGACCCATACGTGCACATAAACTGTAGGAATGAGAATCTGCGACTGATAACAGAAGGATGAGTAGCCAGAAAGGCTTTGAAATTCATACCACTGTAAAATAAATCTGAATATTACCCCTCATGTATTATATTATCGTAAATATTGTGTAGAATTCCTTGGAGCGCACACAAAAAAAACACTATTTAGGATAATAAACCGAGAAATCTGTTTTTGCAGCAGAACCCCTAAAATATGTTCAACAGTTTAATTTAGAAACGTATTTTATTGGCTCAACAATTATTAAACAATAGGCCTACTAGCATGTTATGCAATGTTTACTTATAAATAAGTAGGTGAATAGTAGAATAAGTGGTAAGAGTGCGAGTTTAATTAAGTCCGTGTTGCAGTTTGGCGTCACAAGTCACACCTTAAGCTAAGTGTTCCGCTTTGCCCATTGTATTTTAGCCCTCTTGGCTTGCCGTAGACAGATCAGATGCAATTGCACTGGGCACTTGAAAATGGTGTGAACAGAAAGAGGACTGAGTCCCCATCAGATCTGAAGTTGACCAGAAAGAAAACTGAGTCCTCCCTCAAATTAATAGATAATGTGAAGGAAAAAATAACTGAATCCCTTTTCTGTTGGTCTACATTTTGGTCCACTTTAAGAGGACCAAGTTTGGTTCATTTAAAGGGGACTTCATGTAAAAACACCCCTTAGTGATGGACTTGATGGATTATTTAGCCTATTTTTTGGGTTTGGTTTTCCTAAAATCCTAAATCCTTTTGTACGGGATTTTTAAATTGCTTCAAAATGTATTACTGTAATAAGTCATGTATATTACATACATTTCCACCAAATCTTTGATCAATTTCTATGAATACATAATATCTATAGTACTGCCTCAAATTCTGTACATTTACATAATTTTAGGGCTAAAACTGAAATCTTATAAGTTCGTTATTTTTCTTTTCCTTTTTTTTTGTACCTTTAATGTGTTTAAAGTAACTATCCTTTGGCCATAATCACAAATGATCCTAAATCACAGCATATGTACCTCAGACATATTAGATGAAAGTTTGTAAACAACTCTTTGGAGACCAAAAAGTCCTCAAGTAAAAGACTAAATGGTAGTGCACGCTAACTGTGTTATATTACAGCTCGTTCCTTCATTAAGATGTAGTTCTACAAGTTATGCACACTAAATGTTTTGATTCTTGTAGATTATCAATACTGTACTCACAATACTGTACTCACATCTTCTCACTAGAAGTGCTGCTATGCATTTGTAGTAAACGTAGTCCTCTCAGGTCATCATACTAAATGACAGCAAAATCACAGTTAATCATAGTCGGACAAAAGCCTTAAATAGTTTACGTTAAACTAGAGTGGCTAATTGTATACATTCGAACCTATGTTTAAAAAGAAAAAAATAATTACAATTATTAATAATCTCAATTACATCAACAGCACACGTGTTAACAAGCTTAGACAATTGGAAAATCATCAGTGTTATGCATACCTTCAGAGTTTTGTGCTTTAAAATTTGTTTTGTTTCTTTTCATAGTTCTAATATATTTTCGAAAGAAGTACTAACTTTCAATCTAAAAAGACATGAATCGTGGTTTTCCACATATTAGACTGCCAAACCCATCAATTAAGCCCATACTCGTATCTACTTAAACGAAAAAAAAAAGAAATCAAACGGCTACAGTTCATCACTGCTTGCAGATATCATTCTCAGTTCTTTTTTTCTTATATTTGGAAAGTTATTGAGTCAAACTATTGGTTAATAGTAAACTTCCAGTGTCTTCAAATACTTACTTTTTTCTTGGAATTATTAACTCAAATTTGATCAAATTCAGGTCCCATTTGCGTTCAACCCATACATTTAAGAACAGAAATATAATGTATGTAATTGTGATTGCACTGATTACATCTTTTTATGTTTTGTTTCTGTAGGATATTATGGCTGAACTGGAGTGCGTTATCGAAGAGGCACTTGAAGCTGGGCTATCTGAAGTAGCCAAAGCTGGGGCCGATTATGCAGAAACAGCGCTTGTGTAAGTGTAATGTACTAACGCCTCCCCAGTAAGACAATTTGGTGGCATTTGCCTTTGGTGGCACTTGACTTTTGTTGGTGTTTTTATTTTCTCTTTTTTTTTTTTCATTATTATTATTTAAATACTTAAGTCATATTTTGGTCAAACAGTTCTGCCGAATTTAGATTTGTCATTATACTTTGAACTACTCACTGGCGGCATCTCTCCGTCATAGTATATTATACCGCGCAAGAAACGTTCTTCTCCCACACAAATTAGCATCCTAGATCGTTCAGGTTGTAGGTCATAAAGCGTATCGACACATTTTTCATGAAGAAAAATCACCAATTTTTGTGCTACTGTCACAGATGAAAAACTTAATTGCAGCACTGCCACCAGTATATAATGTTAGTCCGGGACCCTGTCATTAAAAAGCCTAGTTGTTGTTTTTTTAAGATATTTTATGGAGGCATTTTTGCTTTATTATATAGACAGGACAATGGAAAAAATAGAAAGTAACTATCTCGTAATGTATCGTTACATTCCTAGTTGAACATACTATGTTATGTGAGATACTTATGCCAGGAACACATTACACAACTTTTTTCCTCATTTATATCTGTCGTTGCTATGGTAATATTTTCGAATACTCGATCCAAGTACTGGAGCCCTGGATCGACCCGAGACCGATACCACCAAGTAGTAGTAATCTACCAAGTAATCTGTGCATATCTTTCTCACATCGTTTTTCATCAGGGCTTTTAGTGTCTAGTTAGTCTTTAACTGCCCACGTGGATGTATAAGTTATCTGAATGAGTTGAGACATAGGGGGGAAAACCATGTTAAGATAGGGTAGGACGCGTGTGGTAAAGTCTTCTAGAACACATTTTGTATTTATGGAATCTTATCTTAACATATCTTCGATGAAATGTACGGTAATGATTGGCTTTTTCATGTTAAAATTTGCAAAAACAAGTTTTGCATGCATACTGATAGAGCTCAACAGTTTACACCTTTACAGTTTAAGTCAAAACCAGGCCTTGCTACAGGTTTGGGAAAATGTTATAATGTAACTTATCTGATAAAGGTTCTATTTCCCGTGTTTTTTTTTCACAGTGAAAGCAAATGTCAGTTGGATGCTATTGTGAGTGAGGTTTTGGAACAGATGCTTACAGAGATATCTGCCACTGAGCGAACTGAACAAGCAGAGGAGAAACTCAGGATTGAGCAAAACAGGTTTGAATTTAATGAATGAATTAACATTCTTAGAATACATTTCTAATTGATTAAAACCTCTGATAGAACTAGCTCTGAAAAAATACTGATAAAATATACATTTTGGGTTAAACATGTCCCTTACTCAGGCTTTGTGAATTTTTTACTGATAGCTGCTATTTTGATGATCCTACAGCACAGTTTTAGCACATTGCACATCTCGGAAAGTATCCTGAAAAATACCAGTAGTCTATAGGCTGCCTATCTTCAAATAATTATTTAGAGATTCATATCATACATTTAGTCTGATATAGTCCAAGTGTATTACCCCATCTACTTGGTTCCACACACATCTAAAGCTGATTGTAACCCTTAAGATTATTTTGTCTCACCCAATTCCCATATCCCTAAACTTTGGATGCAGGAGAAAGCAGAAGCATGAGGCCTTCCTGTCAGAGTTAAGTGTCTCTCTCTGCTCTGAAATAAGACAGGAAGTCCTGGGTGAGTGCATTCAGGAGACCGCAGCCTCTGAGATACGGTAAGCAACTCAACCAGCTCCAGTTTGGCAGCAAGTAGGTTTTTTTCTGTCTTCAGATCTATTCTGTTTTTACATTTTTTACAACTTTTGTGATTATCAGGCTGGCAATAAAGGATAAGGCTGCATGTGTTGCGCGATGCTCCTACGGGATGTGCACCAGTTTAGTGGAGGAGACCCTGGCTGAAGAGATCGCCTTGTTGGTGGGAGGAGTCCTGGAGGGGGAACTTCAGTGTATACACAAATACATAAAAAGGTACAAATGAGTGGATGTACAGGATTTGCGAGTCCTTTGAAAGTTGTCTGAAAATGCCCGCGGTGCGTATAGCATTAGAGTTGAGAGATTTTCTCTTAACATTCCTTTTTCAGATATCCTTAAAATCATGCAGTTGGTTCCACTTTTCATAACCTTGCAAAACTCAAAACTGTGATAATTTTACCTGCCTATGAATCTGACTCTGTTGCGAAAGAGGTTCAGTGTAAAAGTTTCCAAAGACCGAAGGCTTTTAAAACCGTGTGAGTCCTTAAAATAATCACAAAGCAATAAAAGGTGGTTTGTACACTATGCCAGTTTCGATGGCATGCATCAGCAGCACTAGCACTATACAGGAGCACCTGATGAGAAAACACGCAAGGTTTCCCTCTCCTGCTGTTCTTGCAGTCTTATTTGTGTGGTGTACCTGCAATACCTGTTATCAAGAAAATAGCTAGTTTAAGTCCAGAATGTATACATGTTGACATTCTTACATTATCACATACGTGTCTAGCAGACATGTGATTCCAATATTTCAGTTGGACTTTAAGCCAGACACCACTGTCTCTTACAGTCTAAACATGTTGCACTTTGTTTAATTTACAGACCTAACTTTTTTTACTTCGAAGGGGTTTAATAGAAACTTGGATTTATTTTGCTACTTTTACTATACTACTTTTTTATTATGTTGGCGTAGCCAGTTTAAACCTACAGTTTTGCACTTTTAATTTGTGCACCTTTGTTTACATTTTGTTTTGTGCTGCATTAAACAATGACATTTACAGTTTGCTGTCAAAATAAAATAAACTTCAATTAGATGTGCAATTGGATTTTAGAGGAGGAAAACAAACGATAGATTAATCTATAGAATAGTAGTCGTTAGTGGCAGCCCTTGTCATGTGTAACGTCACATGAAAAAATCGACTTTATTTGTTAAATATGACATGGGGTTTTGATTATTAGGCCACCCTGTAAATATAATAATATTTTTTTTTTAACAGCTGTACTCCTAATTTTGATAAATCGTTTTCTGTCTGTGATAATATTTTAAGTTGGTAGTGCTTTATCAGTGTGAATATTCATCTTTGTTCTCCAAGTAGTTGCGAATTAATAAACTTTTTTTAAATTTTATTTAAGCAATGGTTTCCACAAAGTTATGGAGTACCCATCCAAATGACACTATTTGATTGGCTTCCTGTTGAATTTGGAATCGTTTTTAGGTCCTCCAGGAAACTACTATTAAATATGCCAAGGTCAAAACCTGAAACATTGTGATGGGATAATTGCAATTCGAGCCCCTAAACTCTGCAACAATATCAGAAAGCATTAAAGCTGCAGTCTCTCTTCGATCGGCATTCTCCTATAAACACACTTTTTATATATAAGCATCAAGTTGGATCTATTTTTGTTATTTTGTTGTATGTACTTTTTTTTATTTTTTTTTTGTTATGATTGTTTGTTGTTAAAGCAGCTTCTAACTTTAAGAAAAGTGCTATGTAAATAAATGTTTTTTTCTAAAAAAAAAATGTTCCGCAGGTGGCGTGATGTGGCGGCAGTACGCAGACAGTTGAAAAGACAGATGCGTGGTTTTCCTGCTGCTCCTTGCTGTGTAAATTCCTCTCTAAAACTTATGACCCTGGCCCCCAGTGCCCCTGCCCAGCCCTCTCTGTCAGATCTGGCCCAAGGCATGGTCAACCTGGGCAACGCTGGTACCATGGCCTTTTCCAGCAGCAGGTATTCAGCTTGTCGTCTTTCTTTACTAAATACAATCATTTTAAAATGGAAATAATTCATACTATCTGGCTCACTTGAGGATTTATTTACATTAAAAAAGTAATTGCCAGAAAATGCTTGTCGATTTCAATGGCCAGAATTGAACAAAATCCCACTTTTTCACAGGTTGCTGAAGATGAGGCAGGAAGTTGTTGATGACATGAGGGTCCAATACTACTATCAGAAGCTGTTAAAGTATGAAATTGATTCTACAATTTGAATTTTTTTTTATCCTACAGCACTTTGCAAATAATATGTTTTGACCCTCTTTATGCTACTCAGAGAGTTGGTGTGGAGCCCTTTAAATTTGCCGTCACTGGTGGCTGAAAACCTCCTCAATCCGCCTGACAAAATCTTCTGGAAGGCCTCTGTTCTCCTACCCTGTGACCATGAAAGTGTTACCAGTCTGGCAGACAGGTTAGTGGGTCTTGCTGAAAAATCTGCTTTAAATAAATAATCTTTGTTAAGCTGTTAGGACTCAAATGATTAAATAAAAAATAAAAAGTTTATGCCCTTCATGGTTGTTGTCCAGTACACATTTTCTTATTGTTTGCATATACACATTTTTGTTAAATACGTGGTCAATGTTGAAGCACAGAGTGGCTGACTGACCCTTAAATCCTAATGTCTGTGTTGATGGCAGGGATTTGTCGAACTGGCTGGAATTTAAGCTTGGCGGTCTTGAAAGGTCAGATGTCGCTGAGCCGCAGACTGCCGGCACACTGAGGACACTTTGTGTTTCAAACACACTTTGGGATGCAGGCCAGCACACACTTAAAGTACATATAAGCATCAAGGTAAGACTTTAACTAAAACTATTGAAACCAAATAATAATAGATAATTCTTATTCTGAAGAAAATCTGTGTTCTTGCTAAAATCAAATGTAGGATGCCAGGACATTTTTTAGAATCAGATTAGGATTTACCATTACTTGAAGTTCATTTGGGCATGCCAAAATTAGGCATTAGTATTATAATCATGAAAAGTAGGGCTGTAAGTTAAGGCGTTCACGTTAAATGTAAATCATTTTTAACGGCACTAAGGTTTTAATGCGCATTAACGCTGCCGTGAGTCCGATGGCAACTTGCGAGCAATGGACAAATTTGAATGGCAAGTTCCACTACAAAGCCTTGCCTGATGGGTCAAGAACCGGAGTAAACCTGGTCTTATTTGCTAGCCAAGCACTCAGCTTACGCATTAACCTTAAAGGCAAATTGCTGGTTGTAGATCACGCTTAGTGCACAAGTAATAATAATTGATTACACTTGATATAACGCTTTTCTAGGCACCCAAAGCACTTACTCTATAGGGGGGGGACTCACAATTAAATGCATAGCACCCACCTGGGTGATGCCACAGCAGCCAAATTGTGCCAGACCTGCTCAAGAGTGATCTCTTTGCTTAAAAAAAGGTTGGACACAGAAATACTTGTGTAGTCATAGTAGTAAATCACATTTAGCTGGCTTGAGTTTGCCATGGCTGCTGTAATAGTTCGATGACCACCTCTGAACCTAGACCGAAAACAACTTAACATAGTATAAATAGACAAGAATGTACGAAGCTGTTCATGTACAATACATTCTAACATCTTCAGTAGACATGGTAGTTCTGAGTCGTAATTATTTAAAGGGTAACTCCAGCGAAAAACTAACCCATGTCATTTTAATCTGAGGGATTTTAATGATGGCCAGCGCACAGGTTTTAGCCCACTTGACCAATAAAAATAGATTGTCATTACCAAAGTGATGAGGTCCACAGCGCCTAGTCACACAGGCTGGTAACTAGCTACTCCTGCGATTGAGATAACAAGATATTGAGCTAACTAGTGAAGTGGCTATAAAGCAAGAATTAATTAACCTTAGTAATAGCAGGGTTCCTACGCAGTATGGAATTTGATTTGAGTAATTTCCAGTTTTGGATAAGTATGGAAAAAAGAAATTAGATTATGGACAAATTTGCATTTCCCCTATTTTGTTTTCTAAAATATAAAATTCAGCATTTCTAAAAATATTTGCTCGCGCAAATATCCAGTGGGTGGGATACAATTCTGACATCACGATGGCAAGCATAAATACGTCTGGACAGTGTAACATAATGTAAACATTTAAGGTAATAGTCAAGCCAGTAGCAAGCCGTGACTCATAAGACTTGGCATAGGCGGCAGGTGAGGCTGAGGATTGGGACGGCTAGAATCTCCCAACCTACATTGCTATCTATTATTAGAAGAGCATGTAGGAATTTATTAGATTTATTGATAAGGTGCATTCTAGGGTTGGGCCAATTATCAATGGCATCACGTTTTGATGACATCACGATGTGGCACTACTCCGTGATGTTTACATTTTGCATCACTTCATAACTGTTATGATCCCCCTGATATTTTAGGCTATGGTTACGCATTGTCCCGGTCGAGTGGTTATTTGCCAGTTTATTCTGACACAGCCTAAGTCCACTTACAACCGAATTCCCATTTTCAAGACAATCAATATATCCTACTGCCAAACCGCGCTAGTATTACGAGATCTCGTCAGTCCCACTTTCCACCTTGCTGGTTTAACTTGCGCACTGCGGAGCAAACATGCCAATGTGTTATGTTTCCTTCATAAATCATTTTTAATCCCTCTCTTATCATTAGTGACGGTCTTTCGTTTATTATATCAACGTGTAATTGAATAATCGTGCACATCCCTAACAAACTTGCAAGTACGCTGTTAAGTTAAATGTGGCACACCCTTCGCAGGCATTTCAAAATGCTTTAAAAACAAAAAAACAAATTACACGTGTTGCTTTTAAATTAACAAACATGAACAAAATTGTGTTATGATTTAAATAAACTAAGAGACAGCCTACCTAAAAAATGTAATGATAATCAAAGTGCATGCTTATATCTATGGAGGGAATGCATTGCGTGTTGCCTAGAGGAACATTTTACCACTTAACATTCTCTATTTAGTTTTATAGGTTTTTAACACTAAAATAATAATAAAATAAAGAAGCTGAATTAGTCAATATTTAATTGTAAAGTATTGTCAGCAAGCTGGTAAAATGTTATAACGGTATATTTATGGTACATTGTAAACTAAATTTACTAATGATGCAAATACATTTTTTTGTACATAATTATGTATAGGCCGTAACCAGGTTTAAAAAACGCAACGTTCTATGTGCCAAATTAAGAGTTACTGCAAAAGACTCTGCATTCCACTGCTTTTGAATATTAACTCAACCAATTTTTATTCTAAATGTAATTGTATTGAGGTTTTTCTACAAATGCGTAAGTTATGTTATTTTTGAAGAATTGTTTTTGGTGTCCAACAGGTTTCGCGGGGCCCGTTGACTGAAAAGGTTCTGTCTAGATGGAGAAGAATGTGAGCTCCAGGGTACTGGGGCCCTGCTGATGCTGCTGCCTGCCATGTCTACCCCTCAGCCTGGCCAAGAAGACCAAGACGTGCCCCTACTTTCAGCCCTCCTTCAGCTCAAACAACTCCAACAGGCTGGTGCCTGGCACTGCCCAGTCCCTCTGGTCATATTGGTCTCAGGACCAGATGGGTGTGACAGTTTCAATGACAAACTAGTTAAAGGTGAGAGGAATCATGAGATTTAGATTCTTCTTGTTTATGCAAGACTTGATACAACAAATTGGGCAATGATACACACTACGGTGCGATAGAGAACCCCAGTCATGTATGGTCCTTACCAGCTAGGCTTTGTCTTTATAGGCCATAAAATAACGTGTTCATCTTCAGGCGGCTTACTAACACTTGTCTTTACAGCTTGCATCCATAAAACAGTCACAAAATAATGTTTGGTCCCCTCACTACAGTATGTGCACCTAGATACAGTTGCAAAAGTTCTGCATCCCTCATAGGGCAGTTTAATCCTCCCACCTGCACTTTTTAACGATCACGAAATTATAGTTGTATAGTGTGTGGCCTTAATCTCATTAATTTAATGTGTAAGACTGAGTTTTTGGAACCATTTGAGCACTGCTTTTACATAGTGTCTGGAAAATAACAGGGTACCCTAATATTTGAACGTTTAGTATGATTTTTTCCCAAAGCGGTCCAAGCTAAAATTACAGCGGGCGCATAAAAAACGTTGCACATTTTTTGCAATGAGCATAGGCTGTGGTCTGCTTAATTATGCACACATTGGTCCTCTATAATAACGATGACTGTAATCAGAAAGAACATATAAATACGTTGGTGTGTGTGTGTGTGTGTGTGTGTGTGTGTGTGTGTGTGTGTGTGTGTGTGTGTGTGTGTGTGTGTGTGTAGATATATATATAGATATAGATGTATAGCAGTTCTTGTTACTGTGTCAAAAGGAACTTAACATCAATAGAACTACTTAAAGTACATCAACATTAGAAACAAATAAAATAAAGATAGCCATTCAGTTTCAGATTAAAACTAACTTTTCTATAGTATTTAAAGTAACTTAAATGTCTTCATGTAATGTTGTCATGAGTGTTTGATACCCTCATAATCAGTCAAAGCTTTGCTTTAAAGCAAGGCCCAACTTGAAATAGTCGACTTGGCCCGAGCAGTCCCCTTTAGATGTCTCGTTGGCGCTGTCTGTATTTTTCAACTAGCTAGCTAGTATCACGATTGATGCTATACATTGGTCTGTGACACAATTACTAGTTATTAGTATTTAACTTTGGCTAAACCAAATGAAAATGTGTAGCCAATGAGATACCATTATGATGGATTGCAAGATGACTTGGTAGTAAAACTTGTGTGCTTGAAACTACACAAGCTGAGACAGGAGTGCACAGACTTTGGCTTGGAACAACATACTTTAATAATATCTACTGTATACTCCATGAGTACATATTATATACTGTTTACTGAAACTGGAGACTAGTATACAGCTTTTTCAAAGAGTCGCTTAAATTGTTAGTATACTCAACTGGACGTAAAAATGTGTGTTGACACGACAGATTACAGTCCACAGAAAGGGTTAGGGTTAGTTGACTTTCAAGAGGGATTTTCAAACGTCTGAACGATTACGTTTAAAATGTCCCAGCTAATATTAGTAAACATTATTTCAAGCCATGGCTAGTCGATTTGGAGAAATTAAATGTAAATAAATAGACAGAATAATGTCTTGTTAGGCTTTGCAGAGTGACACACCAACCCAGCTTGTTTCTCTGATAATAATCTAAATATAAAATGTTCTGACTGATTGACTATTTCGGGGGTTAAATCTCACTATGCTAAAATAAAGCCTCGGCCTTCATAGTGTTATTGTCAATTCGAGTTATAAATAATTTTTTGTTTCATAACTAGCTGTTGGCTTGGTCAATACAGTGCATATAAGCATAGAATTTACAGTACATTTGTGTTTTTGCATTTAACACTGTAGTAGAAGTTAGCCAAATATTACATTTCGATTTCGCTTTTTTTGTTTGTGCCAAAGACCTGAAGCTGAACGAGTTTGTTGAGGAGGGCTTGATATCGGAACACATCTTTATCCACATTCCAGAGATTCTGAGTGACATGCAAGGTTCTCAACAGGTACAGCACATGAATACTTGTCTCATACAGTACTTTTGTAGTGAATCTAAATAATGCTTGAGTTTGGCAATATGTTTCACAAGCTACTGTTTAAGTATGAGGTAATGCCTTTACTAATGTTGTACTAGCCTAAGCATCATCCTAAGTATTTGCTGTTTTGAATTTGGAAATACTTAAACATAATACCAACAAACTCTTTCAGGACAAAGAGATATCAGTTAACAAATTATTGCCAAAAATTATTATTAGATTTGAAAATGAAACACAGCTCCCAGCTTTGATTTGCACCTTTCTTGAGGTTTTCGAACGGTCTTGAAACACTGTTTATATTTGATAATATTAGATGCTAAATGGCTGGACGTCTGTTGGAATAATTGAATTTGCCTTTTCCAAACCAGTATCCCTCTTATTTCTGGTGTCAGTTTCCTACTGTGTCCCTTCTCTCCTCGCGGTGTAAATAATTTGTACAGATATATAGATATCTATATTTCTTTTATAAGAAGATTGATTGTCCCCTACTTATGGGGAAATTTGAACTGGTGTGGACAGGCTTTGTTTTTTTAATTTTGGGGGGTTTTACAACATTTCTTAATGCTCCAAAGTTCTGACCTTTTTAGGCCTGAGGCTATTTCCCTTCTTAAAGGGATAGTTCGCTCAGCTGCTAAAACAATATATTTGGTTGTTTATGCTAAATTAATTGAAAGTATATGGAACAAGTCCAGGTAGTATCAATGTAAGAGAAATTCCGGTATTTTTTCTGACCACTGGCATTTAAATGGTTAATTCGCTGTACACCACAAAGGCCATTGCTCATTGCACGAACCAAGCCCTCCCCTTTCCTCGTCACCTCCCCAGCACCAAGCAGGTGTGGGAGTGTCGAAGCTTTGAGCCTATACGAGGCATGAACTACATTACGCTACAGCCTCTGCTCCCATCGCAAAATACAATGCTACAAAGCTTATAAAGAAAATTGCGTTATAATCCACACATCTAAACGTTTTGTTTTTTTTCAGCATGGCATATTATCTAGCAAGCTACTTAATCAGCTGTCGTATGCCCCACTCCCTTGGCCCAGTAGATTCTAACTAAGTTTAGCGTCAACCTCCGCGCAGTGGTGAGTTCTAATATTAGATTAGATTCAACTTTATTGTCATTGCACAGAGTATAGTCCTGATGAAACTAAATGCAGTTTGGCATCTAACAAAGTGCGCTTTCTGTAAGCTAACTGAATTAGCTAGAGCTCTGGAGTGACTTCAGCGCAGTCACGTTAGGTGACAATTTTCTTATCATTAGATTAGATAACATTGCACAATCTGATACAATTAGTATTTCCCTGTAATAAAGTAGGTCTTGTGTCGTATACTACACAATAAAATCATTTGTTAATCTAATATTGTTTACGTGATAGGCAAAACTTAAGGGGCAGACGTGAGCAATATTGCGCATTCGGGGTCGAAGTGCTTCTCATATTGTGGAGAACATACTCCGCAATCCAGAGCAGGGAAACAATCAATTGACAAAGGGTGACAGTCACTTACACATTTTGAGACATGGGGAAGGGGCAACTAATATCTTGCACCACTTAGTGGCCATCTAATATCTGTGCAACATCTACCTTTTTCCTACTTATGTGCCAAATGACTGAGATGAGCTTCTAGTTGTACCCACTGAAATTTACTGAAGTCATCGCATCCAAAATGACAGGGACCTTATAGTCTGTTTGTGTCTGGTTTACATTTTAAATCTCAATTATTCAGAGCAAGGGCAATGAATACATTCAAAGTTTGACAGTAATGTTATTAGTTTATTTCTGTTTAACTTGTGTTAAACATTACATTTTGCATAATTAAAAACCATCCTATTTGCAATCCTATCCTTTGTAGGAGTCCTAACCTTGTAATGCTGACACTGCCTGAAAAGTTTATTTTGTTACAGATGAACGTCTTTGAAGGAGAAGTTGCACAAATTTCACATTTTGAAATTGTAGGTGTGTAAAATATTTTTTTTTAAAGGGTTTGTACTCATAAATCCTCTTTTATTACAGTTGGCCCAGGCAATACGTTGGCTTGTGGCCCGTGCTCCTTCACCCTCACAGCTATGCTGCCAGACTCTTGTTCAGTTTGTGGAGGCTGGACTGAGCCGGGAGTTCAGCTCAAGACTCCGTAGACATCACAATGAGCAGACTTCACCACAAACACATTACCAAGAACCAACTCCCTTGATCAGGCTATATAATGCTGTGTTGGCACATCTAGCAGATGCAGCATCCTCAGAGAACCTATCCAGCCTCTCCTGGCCACCAGAAGAATTTGCCTTACCCAAGACCCGAGAACTTGTTCCCTATCTGGGCTGGAACTCAGCCCAACATCTAGGCTGGATTCGCTCGTCCATACTCAGTTTACAGTTACCCCATTGGGATATGCCAGCCACAACTGGTATGATATTACATTGCTATGAATGTTTGTATAAATAACAATAATTTCTGGGTATATTTCTGCTTACATTCTGAATAAAAATGTGATCTTATGCTTGGCCAGCTTGGTAACCCATTACTTGCTAATTTGCTATAAGAACCTTGTTTTTAGAAGGAAGCAGGAGATAAGGAGCTTATTCAGCTTCATTTAGTCATGATTGTATTAATGATTTTAAACCATCTTAAACTTAATGTGACCCTATCCCTCCAGCTTGCTGGTCCCAGCTGTGCTCCGCCATCTTCCAGTATGCCTCCCAGATCGCAGTATTTCCCCGCAGCCAGCCCCTCCTCATGTCCCGCTTGGAAAACCTGCTACATCAGCTCAGACCTCCTGCTGTAGCCCTAGATGACCAGGAGGTGGATGAGGATCTAAAATGCCCCTACTTCCATCATGTCCCATGGCACGATATAGTGATACTTTGTATCGATCATAAGCTGAAAGACTGGGGGAGCCCTAACCCCCCGGCCTTTAAAGGTAACAATGTGATTCCGTAACCTCAACCTATAAACTCAAGGTCAACTCAAAATGAAGTTGAAGTTAACATTTGTTTAATGCTAAGTATACTTTTTCTATGTCGTTTGCCTCTCCAGATGCAGTGACAGAGGATGGTGAGATCCTGATCTACTTCCCTAGAGAAGCACTACAGGGCTTCCAGCCCCCAGAGGAGTGGCTCAAAGCAGTCTGTTGGACACAAAGGGAGAAGCAGCAGGAATCACAGGGGTACAGTGCACCAGACACAGTGCTATTATTCCTGTTTTTTGACTCGGTTTCAATGGTGAACTTTCTTGAGCCTCACTTTTTCTCTCTTAAACAAGTTTAACTAATACTTTTCTCTCCACCCCCAATCAGAGCTAGAAAAGGAAGTTGTATACTCCCTACCCCATCATTGTTGGAGAGTCCATTGGAGCATCCAGACCTTTCCACTGTCCCTCTGTACATCACACATTCACACTTGCCGCATAACCGGCAGACCCCAACAGTTATCCGGGAAATAGAGGAAGAGAAAGTCAAAAGCCAACGGTATGTTGTCTTAATCCACAGTAAAGGATTTTATTGTCTGTATAAATGCAACGAGTATTAGAATCCAGTTCTGTAGAGCTTGAGCCCAGTACGTAGACTAGAGTCTGACCTGAGCCACGATTTTCATGACTTGTAACTTGACTTAAGACTCGCACAGTGATGACCCCGACCTGAACTCTGTAATTTTGTCTTTTTTTTTTTATTAACTTTGATCATGTTCTAAAGCTGTAATTAAATTTGGTTTCCAGCATATGCTTCTTGTATAAAAGCTCTCCATGTGTGTTCGCGAATGGGAGTATAAACGTGCCGCAACACATATAAAGAGAGAGGGCCCTATGTTCTTTTACAGCCATATGCACATTGGTTGTCCAAAATATGAACTGTGTGTCTCTCTGGGTGTATCTCAACAGTGACATGCTTCCTCTGTTGTCCTTATCTTGTAAGCACTATTGAGATGCACAGTATCAATACAGAATAATATGACAGGACTCAGATTTAGACCGATAGGGACTTGTGACTCAACTCGGACTGAACCTATGGTGACTTGGACTTAGAGGATTAGTGACGTGACAACCAGCACTGTTAGAAACTCTAGAAAACCATCAGTCAATTCTATGTTTTGCATGTGTCCCTCTCTAGGTGTATGGACCAATTGCACCACTGGTTGGACGCAGATCCCATAGACTCAGTTTCCCTACCCCTCCTCTTGCCCACTACCTTACTTTCGATGCCCTCTACCTTACTTTCCATGTCTACCATTGAGTTGTCAAGTCAAAGTGTCAAAAGCAAACTAACCTCTCCCCAGAAGGTAGAGCACTGCAACACAACTCATAAGTTATTGTTTGGGATGATTTCTAATGCCATAAATCAAAGGTACTAAAGGTTTTCTTTTGTTTTCATTTTTTTCTAGGAAACTTGCTTGGAAGATAAAGCATATAAAGCTGAACATGTTTCAAGAACTACACCCATATCCAGGGCAGAAAAATTAAAGGAAATTGATAAGCGAATTTTGTGTAGTAAAGCACAGGAGCTGACTTTCAGAAATCGGCTGAGCAACCTAATCAGCATAGTAGAGGACTGATACAGCCTCATTTTTTTGCTAAGTTTAAATATACAGCAAAATATTACTTCGGTGATTAAAATATTTTTTTTTCTTAATATGGATTGTGTGTTCCTGCCTATCTTTTTCCATGTTTGTATATTATTGGCTTTTATTTGAATAAAAATGTTTCTCTCTTTCTTGTACAATGCTTCATAAATGTGCCATGGATGCAGTATAAGACATCATTATTGAAATGTATTTATTTATTTATACAGGGTTGACTGACTCCGGCCACGGAGTGCCTGTGTCCAGATTATCTTCTCGGCCTTGCGTCAAATTACGTTTTGTGTGCATCTGGAAAGTCTCGGGTGCTTGTTCCATTTGTATCCAATCACCGGCGGGCGCGCAATGAATCTTGGGATGGGTTGGACATCTCTTTTGCAGCAGTGCCCTTTTCACAAAGCATATAATGCAAATAATATGAATTGTAATACAAATGGTTTACGATCCAGTAAACCCTACACAAAACCCCAAAGTCGGGCCTCCGCAGAGGATCTCCCGCAGACTGCATGTTGTCTGTCAAACAATGTTATTGATGTAGGTCTGACTCCCAGCTCCGGTGGAGGTCAAGCAGACAGTTTTCTGGCGAGGCATGGGTCGTTACAAGGAGCAGATTAGAGAAGTGTTTTGGACACGGCACAGACGATTGTCCGCAAGAGTCCCTTTTATTAGTCCACTATCTTTTTTTCCAAGACAAAAACTAGACTTGACTATAATTTAAGTAATTATTTTTGGGTACTTACTAGAGTCTAGTAAGTACCCAAAAATAATTATTTAAATTATAGTCAAGTCTAGTTTTTGTCTTGGAAAAAAAGATAGTAGACAAATGGACAAGGAGCATTTTTATATTTCAAAGCCCATATATGACAACGTCCCAACGTCACACAATAGGCGGTGGTTAACTGTTCTCTTTACTACGTTATTCAAAAGGCAATTTTATGTTCCTCTTTTCTAATTTCCCCCCTAATAATAATAATTTTAAAAATTAGGTCTTTAAGTTTTTAAATATGAGAAATAATAATCAGAATAAGTCAGTCGTTACCACTGCAACGGCACTTCACGCACGGTTCTTACCAGTCCATAAATGCACATTGATTCCACTGGAACCTTATCTGGGCCCATACTTGCCAACCCTCCCGATTTTACTGGGAGACTCCGTATTGCCATTCCCACAGTTCAATATAAATGTGATTTTTTATTTTTACATAGAGAGCCCCATAATTGCAAATCCTCCCGATGTTGGAGGTTTCAGTGTTGGCAAGCATGCCTGGGCCTATCAGAACAAAACAATGCATAAAACGAAATAGGCTACGCATAATACTAAAACCGCTCTTTTTTTTTAGCAATGTGTTGAGCCTTGCTCCGTCATTGTGAAAAGTCGCGTGCAAACACGAAGAGCTTAAAACAAAATGAGTGTCATTACAAATCGTAAACGAAGTAGCATTTGGATGCATTTTAATAACATAGACAACAAAAAGGCAGAATGTAGACTTTGTAAGTTAAAACTATCTTACCGAGCAGGGTCTACTAACAACCTTCACAGACATAAGAAGTGTACACCCAACAATTCAATTAGTAGGCAGGTCAAACCCGTTTTCACTTTTTTGTGTGATAAAATAGTCCTATCTTCCAATTTGTTGTCATTTCGTAAACGTCTATGAATAAAAACGAATTAATAAATTGTCAGTTTGCCCAAAAGTGACAGTTTTATTGTTAAAAAAGGATTTAATATTTACCGCGATGTTACTTCCGTTTAGACAGACGCTGGGTCTAGAAGCATGAACATCCTACGGCCCACTTCGTTGTTATAATACTTCTTAATTGTGAAAGTATTAATAGATATTTCACAACAGATACCTTAAGAAACGAGTTGCCTATACATTTGATATAATTGTTTACCCAAATAAAGTGTACAATGTTGAAAACTTGTACTCTGAAAACCGCTAACGTGTCAAACAGCTTAGCTTTTTTAGGACGCGGGACGCAAAGTCTGCTCGCAATAGCATTCGTAACATATCGTGTCTAAAATAATGCCACTGTAAAAAAATGAATATAGCCTATATCTTTTATTATACAATGGCAAGATGATTCGTAAACACACTAAGCCTAGTGTTGATTGGATCGAGACTTCACACATATCTTAATCATTAGGCAGCTCTGATCCACACGGAAACTAAACAATTCAATTATTGAATGGATTTAGAAGTTTTCTTACTGTAACGTTGATTAAAGTGTATTCGTGCAGGCTAGGCCACTATGTTTCTAAAGGTGCAGGCATATATCATGTTTCAAAAGTGCAAGGTTAGTAGCCTATGAGACAGGTAGCCTACGGACGCCTGATTTCAAATTCTACTGAAATAATCACGTTATCTCCCCAGACAAGCAAAAGTCTAGAAGCTAATGGAAACATAAATGCTAACCAAAATATATTGCATTGTTTTCCCGTCACGAGCAAAATCGAATTAATCACACAGTGGACATAGCTCTAATGCAGTTCAGCGACAATGAAGTAGGCTATAAGGAGCATGCCTCACATGAGTGGGGGTATCTCCTAAAGTCCAGCTATCAAGTTCTTAAATGTTTGGATCACAGGTCAATGAGATCTCTTTCTAGGTTCAGTTAAGAGCTCTCATGCGACGGATGTAATTTAGGGTAGTAGCAACGCAATTGAAGTATTTAAAACACAGCATCAAGGGCATCACATGATTTGAGGGGGCGTATCTCTAAAGTCCAGCTATGGATTTCTTTCTTATTTGATCACAGCTCAATGAGACCTCCTTCTAAGTCCAGTTTAAAGCTTTTATACGACGGATGTAATTTCGGGTAGTAGCAACACAATTCAAGTATTTGAAACACACGTTAACTAAGTTATTTATGACCGATCGGCGCCGTCGCTCAGTGTCAGTTCCCGAGAGAGGTTGTCTTCAAAACAAACCCAAGATTGATCGTTAATTAATATGGAGAGTGCTCTGCATTTTTGCTTCAACACTAGGTGCGCACCAGTTTTCAGGTCCCGTTTTGGCCAGAATAAGAGAGATTCTAACGAAGTCCACTCTGAATGAATGACTTTATTAACGGTTGACATATGGAAAGATTTCATTTCAGTGGTTTAAGAATATGTGCTTAAACCAGTTCATCAATAGTTTGACATTAACAAAACATACGCATATATTTTTAACTGCTTAAAGTTACGGCTTTTTTCAAGTAAGATCAAAGCCTACGCTTTTTGGAAGCTAACTATGAATTAGCAAGCGCTGTATGCAAATCAACACCTAATATATGGTGAAAGTAGGTATTACTTTTGAATTACTTCAAAATTGATTGTGATTCAGACCAACAAAAAACGTTACATTTGTGTCGAATTAAACAGTTTTAAAGCGCTACGCAGTCCAATTTTCGTCAGCGCTGAGCGTAGAAGCTTTCGTGTTGATTACGTCATTGGACAAATTGGATGCTCGGAGCATAAAGGGCATCACATGATTTGACGGGGAACATCTCTAAAGTCCAGCTATGGATTTGTTTGATTTTTGGAACAGAGCTCAGTGAGACCCCGTCTAGGTCCAGTTAAAAGCTCTCATGCGACGGATGTAATTTAGGGTACTATCAATGCAATTGAAGTATTCAAAACACAGCATCAAGGGCACATTATTTGAGGGGGAATAACTCTAAAGTCCAGCTTTGGATTTTTTTAAATTTTGGATCAGAGCTCAATGAGACCTCCTTCTAGTTCCAGTTAAAAGCTCTCATGCGACGGCGGTAATTTAGGGTAGTAGCAACACAATTGAAGTATTTAAAACACATGTTAACCAAATTATTTATGACCGATCGGCGCCGTCGCTCAGTGTCAGGTCCCGAGAGGGGTTGTCTGCAAAATGAACCCAAGTTTGATTGTTAAATGTTATGGGAAGTGCCCTGCATTTTTGCTTAAACACTAGGTGCGCACCGTTTTTTCAGGTCCCGTTTTGGCCAGAATAAGAGAGATTCTAACTAAGTCCGCTCTCGACCTCTGCGCTGTGGTGAGTTTTAGAGTGACAAAATGACTTTATTAACGGTAGACATATGGAAAGATTTAATTGTCAGTGGTTTAAGAATATATGTTTAAACCAGATGATCAATCGTTTGATAATAAATAAAACGTATATATTTTAAATAAACTGCTTAAAGTTAAGGCTTTTTTCAAGTAATAACAAAACCTACGCTCTTTGGAAGCTAACTATGAATTAGCAAGCGCTGTATGCATATCAACACTAATATATCGTGAAAGTAGGTATTACTTTTGAATGACTTAAGTGATTCAGACCAACAAAAACGTTATATTTGTGTTCATTTAAACAGTTTTAAAACGCTACGCAGGGCAATTTTCGTCAGCGCTGAGCGTGTAGCTCGTATGACTACATCGGCGTTCGAATGTTCGACCTGCCTACAATTAGAAGAAAAATGGCAAGCTAGCGAACATGGAAAAGCCAGTGCGTGTTCTGGAACCGTTGCTGATGTGTGTACAGTCACTGCTCAGGGATCAGGTACAACAGGACCTATTGCAAGCGTAACCCAGACCTCTATAAGCCAATTTATGCAAAAGGCCATGACCTCAGCCAGACAGAATATAGTTGATGAGGAATTGGCCAAAATGATTGCAACAGATTTCCAACCATTTTCAATCGTGGAAGACGAGGGATTTCGAAACTACACCCATGCTCTCAATCCAATGTATGTTCTTCCCAGCAGAGAAACACTGTCCCACAAAATTATTCCACGACTGTATGATAGAGAACGTGTGTCACTTCTAGAAAGGGTTAAATTGGCTACAGCTGTTTGCCTGACAACTGACTGCTGGACATCCAGGACCACCACTTCCTTCAAGTCGGTTACATGTCACTTAATTGAAAATTATAAAATGGTGTCCTGTCTTCTGGACTGTTATGAGTTTTGTGACAGGCATACTTCAGATAACTTGGCTGAGGAACTGCTAAGAGTGACAAAAGAGTGGCAAGTAGAAAACAAAGTGGTTTGCTGTGTTAGTGATAATGCAGCTAACATAACCAAAGCTATTAAAA
>CM030172.1:26650756-26698122 GCA_017639675.1 Aplochiton taeniatus | reverse complement strand
GGCACAGTTGAAATGTAACTAGATAGGAAAAGGAGGCCTAGAATCTATTTGCACACGGGTGTTCCGATACAGATTCAGATGGTTTGTGTGTACTTTACCGGTGTCTGAATTTAGTTACCAGACCAAGCAATGAAAAGATGGTGTGATGTTACATAATAATTACACACGCACGCACGCACGCACGCACGCACGCACGCATGCACGCACACACACACACACACACACACACGCACTCATTACACAAGACACTCTGCCTATCAGTGTGTGTAAATATTCGGTTAGGGAAGTTTATTTAGATTATCTCATACTCTCCTACCTTTATCTGTTGATCTATACAACATACATTCCCTGATTCTGGGCTTTTTAAATTTTCATTATTTGTCATATGGCTTCTGACATGTCTGCCTGTCCTTCCAGATTGTTCCAGGGTTTGGCCCAGCAAAAGGAGCTGAATAGAGTCCAGGCTGTGCTGTTGGATTATGTGTCTCAGTCCTGCTTCTCTTTGCAGCCACATAACTGCACACTGGGGACAAGGTGAGCACCTCCTTTTTTTCTTATATTGAAATGTCATTAATTTTGAATTTTGTTTTGAAAATATCAATAAACCGTATATTAACAATGAGGTGTCTCTCCTGGCCCCCAGCTGCAGGGCAGTCCTGGCTAAAGCAGACATCACCCATTCACTGCAGAGCAGGGACAGTGACACAAAGGAGGCCCGCCATCTAGTGGGGCTAAAACCAAATGGCAGGAGACCCAAACTCAGGAGAACCAAGAGAAAGAGAAATCGTTCTGTTAGACTTCAAAAACTGTGTCAGAGGATGACCCGGACTGGAACACTCCAAGCCAAGTCAGTTCCTCCAAGCGGTGCCCATTCAAGTCTTTAATAGATTCCAAAATGTAATAAGGCAATAAGACATTTATTACATCATCAATAGGAATACACCTTTATGAAAATTGTAAGCAGACACGGATGGCATTTGACTCATCCTGAACAATATCTGGTGAAGATACTTGCCGACCGTGTTTTTACCTATTATATTCCATATAATACAAAAATACCTGCTCTACCCAGTCTGTTTTGCACCTTTTGTCTTAAATGTTAATGGTGCATTTATTATTGTCATTGTGAATGTGAATTTATGGTCACACTTATTGCAAAATGGTTGACATTGACTATGATTGTACACATTTTTATATTTGTATATTTAAACGGTTGTAGATAGTATGTTGTCTTCCAGGATTTAACTGTACACAAGGTTTTCTGAGAAATAACTGTACATAGAACACAGGCCTTTCCATGAAAATATTCCCTGTATGTAACAACATATCATTGATAATGATTGTTGTTTAATGTTTTCTAAAGTTATTAATTCATGTTTTTATAAACATGTGTTGTCTAATAGGTTACTGTTACTGAGAATGCATAATAAAAGCACGGAAGCTTAGCCTATAGTTGCCTGTTCAATAAGGTCAAAATCTTACCATAATGGTCAAGATCTGATCAATGATTATTGGCACACGAGATAATATGAAAAGTTGGCATAATCTTATTACCTGATCTACTCATCCACGTAAAGTAATTTAGTCGGTCAAAACGTCTACATTGGCTTGTGATGCTCCTATCGCACCGAATAAGCTGTCAAGTTACTCAATGCCACACTGATGTCACGCAAAGTAATTGAAACCTGCGCCAGCTCCAGCCAAGGAGCCGACCGTTCAGGTCCCCGCCTCTAACCGGGCAAAAACATTCCGCTAGCGGAGACAAACGGATTTGACAACATGGCGCACTTTCTCATGAACAACTTTTTTATGCAACCAAGTGGCAGATTGTGATATAATAGTTACCACTTTTTGTTTTCATAAAGTAAAGTGGCATTAAGCTTACACCGAAGCTCTACCGAGCTTATTGTTTTTGGATGGAGGGGGATATGTTTTCCTGTACCGCTAGGAAATCAAATTACTACAGGATGAAAGTTTCGGGTTGCTGTCGCTGGATAAAGTAGGACAGGATGGAAAAGCAAAAACTGAAAAAAGAAAAGGTAGGTTGTCTACAGAATAGCCTACCAAAATAAGGAACAGAGTGGTAAAGTGTTTTGAGTCCTGAGGGTTAAGTAAGAACTTACAAATGCCAACAATCACCTACTCGGAGTCGGCCGGTAGCTGTGCGCTTTGGCAGAGCGTTTGATGGGGTGTTGCGGTTGTTAGCGCATTTTACATCAGAGTTTCTTTTAGACGGTTCATTAGTCCATCGTCAATGTGTCATATTTCATATAGTCAAAGGTAACGCAATAAGCTGCATGTATGACTCTCTTGTTGCCAACGTACATTTGCTACTGTTCTGCTAAGATATGCGAAAGGCATGGTTACCAAATTGAACATTGATATTAGCTTTAGAGCTTAGCTGTAGGTCCAGCAAGTCATTGTTTTCCATAACTTCACCGCTGCTGCCCAGCCCAGCTGTTTTGGGCCTCTGGGGACCTGCTGAGCACAAAACCATGTGGAGCATATAGCCTACTGTATAGGACCATGACCTTAGCAATCCCCCCCCCCCCCTCCTCTACCCCCCCCCCCCCCCCCTATCCCCCCCCCCCCCCATTCCCCCCCCCCCCTCTCTCTCTCTCTCTCTCTCTCTCTCTCTCTCTCTCTCTCTCTCTCTCTCTCTCTCTCTCTCTCTCTCTCTCTCTCACACTCTCTCTGTTTCCACCTCTCTTTATGTGTGAGAAGGTCCAGAGGGTTATTATTCCCACAGGAATGTAACTACTGTGTACTACCCCTCTGACCCAGGTCTAGCAGACGACTGGGACTGGGACACTGGGACTGGGGCTGGGACACTGGGACTGGGGCTGGGACACTGGGACTGGGGCTGGGGGGAGGACAGGAGGCAGGGGAAGTGTGTATGTTTCTAATCTTGGAAGGAGCAGACCGGTGTTGTGGTGTTTGTTTCTCCTTTTGTGCTTTACACAGTATGTGTGTATGTGAGGAAATCTTTCCTGCACAACCCCCTGGTTAAGCTGACACTATATTGTTGTGTGTGTGTGTGTGTGTGTGTGTGTGTGTGTGTGTGTGTGTGTGTGCTTGTGCGTGTGCGTGTGTGTGTGCAAATTTGTGTATTTGCGCCAGCTGATACCCTCAGCTACCAGTGGGCCTGTGGATCGTCGAATCAGTTATAATCTCCCGAATTTGCCATAAACAGCTAAATAAATTCAACTGTAAAGTATTAATGCACTGCTTTCTATTTGGACAACACAGGTAGAATTAATTATTGTATGCGATTATGTTTATGTGTCTTTATTTGCATATGTTGCTCTTGCTAAAGAGCGTGTTTAAGTTCTGGTGACCAGAAACTTTGATGAAAACCAGCTTGGGAAGGGAAGAGCATTTTTTAAGTTAAGGCAACAGAGAGAATCAGATAACCTTAACACACATTCTACACTCCCTATATACAGTAGCCCTATCCCTTCCCTATCTCTCTTACTTTGCCCTATCCCTCACTTTCTATTTGTCTCTCTCTCTGTCTTTCTCTCTCCAATTCTCTGAAAGTAATTTGTCTGCTTTGCTGTCCCAAAATACTTTATAATGAAGTAAAGTTACTCGGAACTTGTGGTTCTTAATGTCCTTATTTGAAAAAGGGAAGAAAATGCTAGAATCCTGTTTATGAACAAGTCCGCCGACAGTATCAGTCAAGCTTTTTAAGTTCCCAAATACTGTTTAATGGTTAAATTGAACCCATTTATTTCCCCCCATCTTCCCTCCCCTGTTTCTCTTCCTCAGTTCTCTCTCTTCAGTCCGCGCTCCTCTAGCAGGACGGTCCACCCCCTACCTTCTTCCTCTTCCTCCTTTTCCCCCCCTCCAGTTCTGCCTACCAGTAAGACAGTGTTCCAGCCTGGCCCAGGCCCCGCCCTAACCAAGGCTGAGTTCCTGGAGCGGGTACGTCGCAGTAACCAGGCCTGCCAGGAGGGGGAGTATGCCCTGGCTGTGCGTCTCTACGGTGAGGCCCTGAGTGCTGACCCCCAGAACTGTATCCTTTACAGCAACCGCTCAGCGGCCTACCTACGGCTTGGCCAGTACAACACAGCACTGGAGGACGCCGTCAAAGCACGCCACCTCAACCCTAAATGGCCTAAGGTAAAATCTCTTATATCATACCTCCGCGTTTACATACTATAGCTTCTCCAGAAGGCATTGCATTGCATGGTTTGGAGGGAGGAACCAAAACAAATGGGAATTTGAGGAGGAAGGAAAAGAATGAAGCAGTACCGGTACTTCTTAGTCGATGGGTGTGTGGACGGATCAATATAGGTAGGGAAATGTTCCATCGGCTGTGCTAAACGTCCTGTTGGTCACAGGTCTGAAATTCTCCTGTGGGTCAATGCACTGAGATTAGGGCCGTCACAAATATTACATGATTGCCTGATCGTAATTCTCTTAGGTGACCACAATCATTTTTCATAATAGTCATATAAGCCGTTATACAGGAAATTTTAAAACAATGCTAGAAATGTTGCCACATATAGTACAGTGCAATTTAGGCGCGTTTCCATCATGGAAATGTCAGTTTGCAGTTTAACACCACCACCATAAAATAATTTCCAACTTACCAAAGGCCTACATTTTTGGAGAAGGAATATTGATAGAAAATAGTCTCCAAAGTTTTAGGTAAGCCATTATAAAAGTAACTTAAAATTGACACAAAGACAATTAAATCGTTAATTATTTGAATAACAATTAATCGTCAACTAGAATGTCATGATCGTGACGGCCCTAATTGAGATGTGGTGAAAGCCTGTACCAGTTTTTGGCCAATAGAGGTCTGCAGTGGTTGGTTAGCTTGGTGTGTCGAGAAACTCTAATTGCTGTATGTCGTCCAAAGGGAAGCCAATTAACTGTCATATCCGCTCGACACCAACCACAGAATTGTCTTCCTTGTTTCTTTATTTGCTGCTGTGGGGTAACTTAAAGAGAAGCTAGTGATTAGACGTTTCCATGCGGGCAGTGCTTAATCCTAACCTTGTTCACCCCCATCATTAAGCTATTTATGCTATCCAAACCTTCTCCGTTATTTCTTCCCTGCTGGGACACAAAAAATGAATATTCATATATTGAGATCATCATTTTGGAGCAATAAGTCTACGCAACTGAACAGTGCCGTAATTTCTGTC
This sequence comes from Aplochiton taeniatus, assembly GCA_017639675.1. NCBI lineage: Eukaryota > Metazoa > Chordata > Actinopteri > Galaxiiformes > Galaxiidae > Aplochiton > Aplochiton taeniatus. The sequence goes on along the minus strand of CM030172.1, from coordinate 26,692,963 downwards.
AAAGCTTGGACACAAGTGAAGGGAGAGATTTCAATAGTTTTAAAAAACAATGATGGAATAGTCTTAGTGATGAAGTTTTGATTTATCGTTAATATACCATATCACTGGCAATTCATGCTATTGCTTTGCATGTCAGTAGCTTTCCAACAACTTTGAGCCGTATTTTTAAGCTATTGTAGGCCTAGTCTACAACTCTCCTTGATAGTTGCCACTGACAAGATTACAAGATTAATAGACGGTCTGTTCGTCCTTATCCATCTGGTTTTCCCTCTCTGTCTAATCATCTGAGTCTGCATGTACAGACTACAGCCCAAACTACTCTGACTTATGTTCAGGGTGGAACAAGTCTAGGTCTCTACCACACATTGTAAACTAGAGCGTATCTGACAGGCTAATTTCAATTTGTTTGCTCTGTTGTTCATATTCTAGGCTACAGAATGTTACAAAAAGGATTGGAAGTAGTCCAGAGACTGTGGTCGTCCACCAAAACATTGCCAGTTCAGTTCCATTGAGGCTATTTATTTTACCGCAGTGTTATGCGTAGTCCACTGAATAATTTTTACATCATCCTTTTTGTGTGAGGCTTCAATTTTTCAATGAAAATCTTTTTGAAAAACGTTTTATATGCAGTATGATAAGTGCATTCAGGTCAATATCTGACATCCACCTATAAAGGGCCACAATCCAAGCATTTCTCCTTATATATAAAAAGGGTTTAATATTGAAGCTTTTTTCACACTTTCGTCACTTTTCTCTTCCCTCCCTCCTTGTTCTGTCACTCTTTAGGAAGGGATTTTTCTCCCTCTATCATTTTTATCCTTGTCGTCTCCCTCCCTCTGTCTATACCGCTCTCTTCAACTCTTTTTCTATGACTCTTGGAAATTAATTAAGATGGTCACTTATTCTTTTCGCGCAAGAGAAAGGAGGTAGTCCCAGAAGCAGTTGGGTCACAGGGAAGAAAGAGGCAGGAGAGGCAACTAAGACCATCAAGATGCATAACCATTTACTATGTAGCAATCAATGATCAATGCATTATAAAAAAGAGATGGGAAAGCAACCAACAGCTATTAGCTTTTCGAAAAATCCCGAAAGATCCCGACATGGATCAAAATACATGAATGTGTACATTCTCTTTATAGGAGGGACATCTCACGTCTCACACAGGCCCACAAAAACACACAGCTCTTTGCAATATACCTATTTGTTTATCTTTTTGCATGTTTTTGCAAAATTGTAGCACATATTACAAGTTGAATTTTAATGATATTCCGGTACTAGGGAGCTACAAAAAGGCAGTATCATTCAAAATAGGCAAAAAAGAACCACACAAAGCTACATGCCCAGTTGACAAAGTAGTCCATAGATAAAGTTTATTTTAATTGAATTAATTTTGTTTTAATTCAGACAATGGTCTATCAAATCATAATAAAACAAGGACGTTTTCCGACCGCCATAAGATAATGGCGCTATGAGGCTGTAATTAAATGAATAAAAACTGTTAAGCAGCTCACCTTAGATGTGAACTTCAGGCAGTTGGAAAGATATACATGTCCTACTTTTTCTACCTCTCATAACTTTTTAACTTTAGAATTCAATATCTTTAATCATTTCTGGATCTTAACCCAAGCGGACAGAGGCTTCCCGCTTGAAGAGGAGCGTACCAACATGTGAGCAGCTTTTACCTAGTCTGAGAAATAATTGAATGCTGATAGTTATGATGACAAAACCATTTCATAATCGATGACAACGATTATCATCTTAAAACATTCTACAGAGCCTATGCATGAATATACACCCTATATAGCTGTCAATAGCATTGTGGTGTAAGGATCAAACATTTATACCGGTATAGGTTGCTTGCATCTTGACGATAAATTATTATATATTGTATGTCTTTATTTATACAAATTAGCCAAGCAATACCCATGCCCATCATAAATGATAGATGAACTGGACTCTTTTTAGTAAAAATGTCTGGATAACAAACGTCCAGCCACTGTGTAGGGTCATTACCCTAGGCTGAAGGAAGGGTAGAGTAGCCTCAAAGGGGTAAGATTGACTGTTGCAAGATTGACTAATCGTATTCTCTTTTGTAGCAATGTGGAGAGGGTGAGAGTAAGGCTAGGGACAGGCTTTTGTGGTTGTGGGAGAAAAGAAGGGAGAGAGCAGAAAATACAGGCTGTTTTCCAGGCTGTCTCTGTCTGGACTTCTGGGGCAGGGCCAGCTCGACTTCACTTCCTCTCTCATTGGAAGAGAATGGAAGGAAACCCTGTATGTGAGTGTATGGGTGCTTTTGAGAGATGGCGTGTATGTATGTGTGTTTTTAGAGGGATGTGTGTGTGTGTGTGTGTGTGTGTGTGTGTGTGTGTGTGTGCGTGCGTGCGTGCGTGCGTGCGTGCGTGCGTGCGTGCGTGCGTGCGTGTGTGTGTGTGTTTCTGTTACTTTGTTTAGAAACCTTGGATAGGCATCGAGGGAAGTTTGTAAGGACAAAACCAGCAGTGCCATTTCTGTTTGGTGTGTGTGTGTGTTGGGGGGGGGGTGGGTATCATAACAGTGGGCCTGCTGTTCCAATCCCTGTAGGTCACTGGTCAGATCAGAACTAATGAAGTGGGGATGAAAGCGAGCTACTTATTTCTGCCTGATTTCTCTTTTTCTCTCTTTTCTTGTCTTTCTTTCTGCCTCCCACTGCACCCCCCCTCCACTTCCCCCGTCCACTCTTCTGTTGGCACAACAGGAGAAAACATACAGGCTTCACGACATTGCCAGAAACACACACATACAGGCATTATAAGCAGTGTGGAGTAAAGTCTATAGTTGGTCATGGGAGCGGAGGGGTGTGTCTGATTTAACACAAGCTGAAGTGTCAGTGCCAGTGTGTGTGTGTGTGTGTGTGTGTGTGTGTGTGTGTGTGTGTGTGTGTGTGTGTGTGTGTGTGTGTGTGTTTAAATTCAAAATGAAAGACGTCTCTGTAGTCTGAGCCCTCATTGCAGCCACTTGAACAACATGTTTCTGTTTGTTGTTTTTCCCTCCTGTCATACTACCCTTTATCCTTTCGTTTTTGTGTTGGTGCACACTGCTTGGTTAAATGGCTCTTTCTTTCTTTGTTATTCAGATGAAGCCACATCACAGAAGTGAAAGTCTTTCTTTCGACTCGTTGGAGGGTTTCTCTCCCACAGTGTGTGAGTGTTCACTCTGGCGTTGTTCTTTCTTCTCCTTGTGTTTTTCTGGGGGTTGCTAGGCAGCTTTTAAGCTGTTGTTTCCCACACAGGTGGATTCAAATGGTGGGCTTTACTGTGACCCAAGGCCCAAAGTTGTACCAAGGCTGTTTGATCAACTTTGGTCCATCATTGGCAATTTTCAATAAAATATGTTTCCACATGACACCACTCCACCAGCATTAAAATATCCACCAGGTTTCCAAAAACAAACACTTTGCCAAAAAACGTGATGGAGCATCAGCATCCTTCACAATTCCACGTTCTACCCCTTAAAACACAAGCAGTTCCCGATCCATTTTAGCAGTCCCTCCCCACGTTGGAGATCATAAGAACGTTCTCTTTTCAAGCTGTAGTCCACGCATAGCTGGCTGGAGGTCAGGACAGCAACAGGGAGGATCCTCACTCGGTTCTCCCTTGAGTCAGACACACACGGATGCCCACAAGGTCTCTCCGTCTACCCAGAAGGCAATGCTCTCTTCCTCCCTGTCTTTATAAAGCACTTCACCGACCGCAGTTCACAGCATGTGGCTTCCGCCCTGTGAGACAGACTGCAGAAAAGCATGCAAGAACTGGGGATCTTGTCAGTTATGTAGTTGTGCATCAGACTTTGTACATGTTAGTTTGTCTTTGCTGTTTCTGTGTTGGGCTGGACACACAGACACACACAAGGGATGTTCGGACAATCCAGGATTTAAAAAAGAAATCCTTGAGGAGATAGTTTCTGTCACATTTTGTTTTGTTTTCTGTTTGGGAAATTTGCTGATGTTTTTTCCCCCTTTCATCTTAAGTGTAAACGGTGTGCAGTCAATAAAGTCATTATTGCTCATTCCTGCTGTATGACTTGTTTTTGGAGACCTCTTGTCTCCGTTGATGAAATGGGTGTCTTTTTGAAGGGCCTTATTAGCATGAGAGGTGCGGCCCTGCCCATATGAACTCCTGCAGACTGTTTCACATTAGGCAAACCGTGAAGGGAGTCTGTTGGCTTAGACTCATTCTATCTGCAAGAAGCCGCTGCTACAGAACAGTTTCTGTGACAAGCTGTGTTAGTGAGTACGTTTGTGTCCTCCACTCTTAATGGCCTCAAAGGCCGCTTAGGCAACGAACAGCCTCCCAGCACTGAATCGAGGAAGGGGTGTAGAGAGAGTGGTCACTCCACTTTGGTGCATGTTGGAGACTGCAGCACACTGCACACAACCGTCTGCTTTTCAGAACAAAATAAAAGCTATCCATATCAGACTCTACTTTTATTTTCTGATAGGATTTGCCAAAACAGTCAAAACTTTGTAAGTGTGGATGGATGTGATGTTCCTGCCAGCCCACCACTAGAGGGAACCATTGACTCATAACCATACAGGCAGCTCAGCCAACACCATTGTGGCCCCCTCATAGTTACATACATCAATGGCTTTGTTGTCCTAGTCAAATACAACTCATATGATCAGCGTCACATGGGGATTTACCACACACACACACACACACACACACACACACATGAACCCTATGGACTAATAATCTCTACCAAAGTGGTATTCAGACAAATAAGCTATTTGGTCTTCCATTTTTGTGTTAGAATACAAAGTAAGCTTTGAGGATAGGCTGATCTGTAACCCCCCCCCCCCCCCCCCCCCACACACCTTATCCTTTCTTCTTGTTTTCCCTTTAGAAAGCCAAGGGTCCTGAAAGGTGCTTTGGGGCTCTCATCTGTGAGCAAATGTGACAACACTTGGCTCACAAAAAGTCCAGATCAGCAGCTTGAACTTTGTGCCGTCGCAATGACAAAAGCACACACACACCCGTGCTAACACCGCCTTACACTGAGGTTCTGCAACGAGGCATGCTAGCACTGGAGGAGGTTTAATTGCTTGCCATTAATTGGGAGACGGGCTGCTGATGAGGCGCTACGACACATCAGACATCTGCTCCCACACAGCCAGAGCCCAGTGAGCTGGCTGGCACTGCCGAGCACCCGCCGAAACACAATCGCTTTCTCCATCACCGTGCACTCTGGAAGATTCCTCTGCTTGCTGAGAAACGGGGATGGTGGAACAAAGGAAATGTAATATGTATGCCTGTGTCTGTGCTTGTGTGTGTACGGGTGTGGGTGTGTGCATGCACACGCGAGAGAGCCAAGGATTGGTTGATGATTGATAAGCAGAGTGTTTGTGTAGCAGAGTATGTGCAGTCAGCTGGTCAGCATTAGACCTTTAGCCTTAATCACACCATAAGACTGCTTTTATGCATTAGCACTAAACTATCAACTATGAGCTAGAACTATTGGTTGGATGAGCCGCCCCTTTATATAACTGTTGGTTCCAATGGCAGTCATTTTATCTAATTGGAACTCTTTGTTCTAGGGTCATCCCATCATTTATAACTAGAAGAACCATAATGGAAAATAGCCATGTAATGCAACGTCCGATTCTGGGTTGTTATTAACTAGCAAGTCATTGTGGGTCAGTTACAGAAGCAGAATACATTTAGAGTGAGACCTTAACACTACTCATAACACCCTTTTCCATAGGAGGTTATGTCTGCTCTACGCAACCAAAAGTAGAAACGGAAAAGCAGGTAAGCACTGTGGCCTCTTTTCTGTGATAGTTCTGAGTCCTCTCTGCCTCGTCCCACTTCTCCCTCCATAGACACCCCTTTCCTATTCTGCAGAAGTGAATTGAAAGGACCGGAATGGAACTCAATTTCCCAGGTTGTTCATCCGCAGTGACTGCAGGAATAGTTGTAAGAATATATATTATATTTGCTATTGACTATTGGCTATTGTTCATCATGTTTCACTGTAGAGGTTTTTACATAGACTTCCCTAAATTGTCCTTGGTAGCCTTTCCAGGCGGAAGCACCATTAAACGATGTGGCTCTTTTCCTGGAGCTCCACCGGACTACTCTCCTCCCTTATGGTGGGTCTGGAAATGCCCCAGGAATCTCCGGAAGCTTGTGGAAGAAAAATACCAGGTGCATGTGAAAAGAGCAGAAAGAGTGTGAGGGAGAGTGAGTAAGAGAAAGGGAGAAGAGAGTGGGGCAAAGATGAAGATTTTTTTTTATTAAGGCCAGGTGAGAGAGAGAGAGAGAGAGAGAGAGAGAGAGAGAGAGAGAGAGAGAGGGGGGGGGGGGGGGGGGGGGGGGGGGAAGAGGAAAGCGGAAAGAGGAAAGAGGAAAGAAAAATGAAAAGAGGGTAAGAGCGGAAAAGGAGAAAAACAGCAGGGCGAGATCAGCTTGGAGCCACTAATAACGGGGTGTGTGTCGCTATTTCCAGGCGAGAGTTAAAGTTAATGAACAATCACGTATTGGATAGGTAATTATAGGTTAGGAGTGATATGAGAAACCTCCTATGATGTGTGTCTGTGTGTGTGTGTTTGTGTGTGTGTGAGAGAGAGAGAGAGAGAGAGAGAGAGAGAGAGAGAGAGAGAGAGAGAGAGAGAGAGAGAGAGAGAGAGAGCGAGAGAGAGAGAGAGAGTGTGTGAGAGTGAGTGTCCCTGAGAGAGAGTGTTGGATCACTTATACTATTTTGCTGACAATGTACATGAATAGGTGTGTGTATGTTTGTTTGGCTTTGCAGTGTGTTTGTGTGTGAGTGTCTCCTACGCTCTTCTTTTCCATCATTGGTGTTTTGACAGTGTTCCTGTCTGTCATTTCACTTTGACAGGTCAGCTTGTCGGTCTATGGTTCATCATCATCATTGCTCCCCCTCTCCTTCCCTTCTTCTTCCCCTGCCTCTTTCCTTTCCTCTTTCCCATTGTAACTCTTCACGTCTTCCTAGTCTTAGCCAACCCGGCTCCAGCCTCCAGAGCACAGCTCGTATGTGGTTAATTGGGGCCATTTTCTGCTTGAGTGAACGGAGGACCAAGGGCAGAGACTGGTAATTATTGACTAGGGGGAGAGGCGGGAGGAAAGAATGGAGGAGGAGGAGGTTGTAGAGGAGCAGGTTTTTGTTGTTTTGAAAAGGTCAGACAGGGAAAATGTATTTACTATACTTTTCTTTTGGTACTTAGTTCATACACATGCTTAGATACGCTGAGATTTCCTGCTCAAAATAAAACAAAACCTCAAGTTTCTGGTTTTTGGATCGGACAGATTCTTTATGCCTTGTGTTCCTGAATCTGTGTGTGTGTATGACCAGCCGTGGCTCTCAGGGCTGGTGGTTGTGGACTGGTTGGTGGTGGTCCCTGAGTCTGGTTCTGCAGACACACTGGTGCCGCTGAGGTTGCACAGTGCTCACACCAAGCCCCTTCACCCGACTTGTGATGTTAGAGAAGAACTGCAGACCCAGCTCCCTGTGAGCTGTGGAGAGATGGAGGGAGTCAGTCACCACTGGCATGTTACACCGCTTTACCTCGTTCACACCGTGGCCTGACTGGCTTTTGGGTGTTCAGTTTAAAGCAGTTACCATGGAGACCCTCTCCTGTATTATGGGTTATTTATCTATGTACAGAAAATGGTTTTGATGTTGACGTTGTGCTCAGATCCAATGCAAACTGGATCCAGATGTGATGTCTGAAAAGATTGTGAGTGTGTTCTCTCCTTTGTGTATCGTTCTCCCTGGGCTTCTGTTCCCTCTGGAAGGCTTTTTATTCCTTAAAGGCTATAAGAAGCAACAAAAGCAGATTCAAAGACACAACACTTTTCCTAATGTTAGATGTCAGCGTGAAAACTCAGACCGACACACACACACACACACACACACACACATACACACACACACACACACACACACACACACACACACACACACACACACACACACACACACACACACACACACACACACACACAACAGATTTGAGCATAAGTGCTTCATAGCCTGATGTATCTGATGTAAAAAATACCTTTGCAATTCAGAATGCCAGCATTTCCTATCTTGGCTCCCTCTAAGTGATTCTGTGTGTGATGAGGACCATTATCTTCGCAGTGCTACCAACTTGGATGAATTGTACTTAAGGATAGGGGCTTGAAAGGACAAACACATTCTTCTCATCTCATCTCAATCTTATCAAACATTTTGTTTGCTCTGTGGCTGCCATTACAGGGCTTATTGGTTTCCTTTTTGTGGATGCATAGTTGTGCATGTGGATTTAAACGTGCCTTGGTTGTGCCCATTCCCATTCGCTGGCACACTCCAGCATTTTGACAGCATGTCTTCGAGATGTTATTTATATTTCCCCTCAAACACACACACTCACACACGTAGTGTGTGCACAGGGCCTCTGTATCCTTGGCAGGCGAAATATGATACTGATTGAAAATACAGAGCTCAAGCAGTGAATAATGTATGAATAATGGGTGCTAGATAACAAGTATAAAGTTTCAAAACAAGTCTACACTATGTTAAAAGTTTCACAGAAATGTATGTTGATAAGGGTCTGTTTAAATGTAATGGATACATACTTCCCAGCGCTTCTGCCTCTCCGTCATCAATAATGTGTGTGTGTGTGTGTGTGTGTGTGTGTGTGTGTGTGTGTGTGGTGCGTGCATTTGTGTGTGGCTGACATGAGAACAAACTAGTTGGTGTGGTTGGTACCAATATATATGACTTGCCAAGGGAGAGAACAGCTGTTAGAAGGTGTGTGTGTATTTTTGTGTGTGTGTGTGTGTGTGTGTGTGTGTGTGTGTGTGTGTGTGTGTGTGTATGTATGTTATAGAGAAAATTGTGTATTAAGGAGAGACCAAGGAAATGTAGGTAAGGGTTTGTAAGCCTGTTGAAGGGACACAGTAGCGACATCGAGTTGGATTTGGTCTTAAGATAGAAACAGACTGCAGATTATTATTGGTGAAAAAAAATGTATTGAAGCAACAAAGACAGACTCCTTATCACCAAAATCAAACATTAATCAACCCTGGGCAAGCTATCTGGTCCGTTACAGCAAACACAATTATGGTTGCTCATCTGTTTGGCAGAGCAAGGCATGGTTCAGTGCCAGGCTGTCACACACATCCACACTGCCGGGCATTTGAAGCGCCAACTGTCTGCTCCAAACAGAAAAATATCTCCAGACTAGAATCTAGGTTTTTGAGATGAGTAGTGTACGTGTCAATAGTTCAATTTTTTTATTTGATCAATTGCAGTATAAAGTGAATTAGGAAAATGGGGTCTGAGAAACAAGAGGCACCCACAGGTATAGAAGCCATGGCATACAGTATATATGAAGCATCCTAATAAGCTGTATGCTTTTTCCAAGCACACAAACCTCAGGGCTTGAAAATTCCTGTGCACAGGAAACACATGATGAGTTTAACGTGCTGAGACTGTAGTCAGATACAGTATTATCATCACTGTACCTAACACTACGATCTAGGATGACTATCCAAGTTTGATATTTAATAAAACTTAAATTAAAATAAGCCTCCTGAGTTGTAATAAATCTCTCTATCTACTCTACATTATATTGATGTTAATAGAGCAACATTCCATATAAAATCTTCTGGCTGGTAAACTGGCGGGGCTGTAACTATGCCATCACCATTTCCTCTTCACTGTACTCTGAATCAACACCGCCCACAATGTGTGCTCTCGCTCTGCGTTCACCCACCCTTCCATACCATACAGTAATCATTTACTATGGCAGTTTGAGATTTCCACCTAGAGGCTGTGACGTTCCCCTGGCTGGAAGCCCGTTGTGGCTGCCTGTCTCCTGGTTCCGGCGGTGTTGTGTTTGACAACGTCAGCGGGCCTGTGGTGTTGTGTCAGCTGGCTAAACATGACCTTCAGAGCTCCCCCAGGCTCCAGAGGAAGGCTTAGCCACCACTCCACTAATGTGCCTGTCAGATGGATAGGAGACAGGGTGGGCAGGGGTTCTTTACTATACGCACAAGTATATACAACCTTGCCATAAGGCTTGAAAATATCCCATTAAGTATTGATTGGTGGGGAGGCTAATACAAGTAGAAATGGTAGCACACAAACACGTACACACTCAAACAGACACCTAAACACTCACACACACACACACGCATGCACGCACGCACGCACGCCCGCACACACACACACACACACACACAGACAGACACCTAAACACACACACACACACAGACATAAACAGACACCTAAACACACACAAACAGCCACCTAAACACACACACACACACACACACACACACACACATACACACACACACACACACACACACACAGACTTAAACACACACACCATGAGGCTTTTCTAACACCTGGAGTTTGAGTTGAAGCAGTAGTGTTGTAATCACTGTCTTGATAACAAGAGCCCTCAGCCCTCACAATCTGATTACCAGCTCACTCAGGGGGTTGATGTGCTGCCGTTAGAGAGCGCAGCGCCAACAGCGACTTGGCCCGGCCGCAGAGAGCGCACGCTGTGCCTTTTCATTTTACGTCCGATGTACCAAACCTGCGGCTGATCGCGTAATCAGCGCATGTCCTCACCCTCTTATCTGTTATGGACCTACCAACTCTCAAAAAAAGAAAACAGAAGCTTGGCGAGTATGAAACAGATATGCTTGTGTATATAGATATACTCCTGTGGCAGAATACCTTCTGACAGACAGCTTGGGTCTAAGAATCCCTTTGGATCATTCTGGCGCAAGTCAGATGTCTTTGTTGGACGCATGTGATATCGTTGTTGAGTTTGTGCACTAAATGTTGAAGTTGATTGTGAGGACTGTCTTGTGTGTTGGGTGTGTGTGCGGCAGCCCTTTGGCCACAGAATCAATAATCAGCCTCATGTCTTGGTAGCATTGACTCCACATTGACCCATAGTGGCTAGACCACATCACCAAGAGAGCCAGGAGAGCTGACACAACAAACCCCCCCCCTTCCATCCAAACCCATACTCACACACTCCCCCAAAAAACTACGGAGGTAGATAAAGAGTCCCAGTCCAGAACAGGCAAAGTAACCAGAAAGAAACCTAGAAAGTAACCAGAGTTTGTCCTGGCTGCTGCTCAGTCACAGAGAGGAGACAGGCTGCTATAGGGGCCAGTCACCAGCACAACTCATCGTGTGTGTATGTGTTTTAAGTGTGTACGTGTGTGGCCTCTGTTTGTTTGGTGGAGGCTGTCTACCTCCACTCTGACAGTTGGTCCGTCCGTCCTTCCTCGTGGCCTCCTCCTGGTCCCAGGGGCAGCACCACTGCAAGACAGCAGCCTTTGATCTGAGCTGGGACCTTATTATTGCTTTCCTATTGTGACACCCCTACCTACTTAACTGATACACAGTCACACACACACACACGCACGCACACACACACACCCACACACACACACACACACACACACACACACACACAGACACGCAATGTTTTCCAATTTTCCTGAGGAATCCTCGGGGGATGGGGATCAATGTCAAAGGCTTTTGGTTCAGCGACTGAATCAATTCCTTGAACCCACGTCCTCATAGGTGAACTTAGATAATTTACACACAAACACACCCACCCACACACACACACACACACATTGATATATCAGATAACAGAACATAAGCTTCCTCTTTGCTCTTTGGTCTCTTCTGATTATACCCTTATATCGACTTCTCCAATGACAGAAATATTACAGTGGTCTCCAATGGCAAGACTGAAAACTCTCTCTCCTGAACTCTTGACCTTCCCTGGCTGCACTCAACGCTGAGGTGAAAGGGTGCTGGGGCTCTCCCATCCTGACCGTCTGTGTGTGTGTGTGTGTGTGTGTGTGTGTGTGTGTGTGTGTGTGTGTGTGTGTGTAGAGAGTAGAATAGAGAGATGGAGGTGGAGGTTAAAGACAGAGATGGAGGTGGAGGTTAAAGACAGAGATGGAGGTGGAGGTTAAAGGCAGTAAGATGGAGGTGGAGGTTAGAGACAGAGATGGAGGTGGAGGTTAAAGACAGAGATGGAGGTGGAGGTTAAAGGCAGCAAGATGGAGGTGGAGGTTAGAGACAGAGATGGAGGTGGAGGTTAAAGACAGAGATGGAGGTGGAGGTTAAAGGCAGCAAGATGGAGGTGGAGGTTAGAGACAGAGATGGAGGTGGAGGTTAAAGACAGAGATGGAGGGTGAAGGTTAAAGACAGAGATGGAGGTGAAGGTTAAAGACAGAGAGATGGAGGTGGAGGTTAAAGACAGAGATGGAGGGTGGTGGTTAAAGACAGAGATGGAGGTGGAGGTTAAAGACAGAGAGATGGAGGGTGAAGGTTAAAGACAGAGATGGAGGTGGAGGTTAAAGACAGAGATGGAGGGTGAAGGTTAAAGACAGAGATGGAGGGTGAAGGTTAAAGACAGAGATGGAGGTGAAGGTTAAAGACAGAGAGATGGAGGTGGAGGTTAAAGACAGAGATGGAGGGTGGTGGTTAAAGGCAGCAAGATGGAGGTGGAGGTTAGAGACAGAGATGGAGGTGGAGGTGGAGGTTAAAGACAGAGATGGAGGTGGAGGTTAAAGGCAGCAAGATGGAGGTGGAGGTTAAAGACAGAGATGGAGGTGGAGGTTAAAGGCAGCAAGATGGAGGTGGAGGTTAGAGACAGAGATGGAGGTGGAGGTTAAAGACAGAGAGATGGAGGTGGAGGTTAAAGACAGAGATGGAGGGTGGTGGTTAAAGACAGAGATGGAGGTGGAGGTTAAAGACAGAGAGATGGAGGTGGAGGTTAAAGACAGAGATGGAGGGTGAAGGTTAAAGACAGAGATGGAGGGTGAAGGTTAAAGACAGAGATGGAGGTGAAGGTTAAAGACAGAGAGATGGAGGTGGAGGTTAAAGACAGAGATGGAGGGTGGTGGTTAAAGACAGAGATGGAGGTGGAGGTTAAAGACAGAGAGATGGAGGTGGAGGTTAAAGACAGAAATGGAGGGTGAAGGTTAAAGACAGAGATGGAGGGTGAAGGTTAAAGACAGAGATGGAGGTGAAGGTTAAAGACAGAGAGATGGAGGGTGAAGGTTAAAGACAGAGATGGAGGTGGAGGTTAAAGACAGAGAGATGGAGGTGAAGGTTAAAGACAGAGATGGAGGGTGAAGGTTAAAGACAGAGATGGAGGTGGAGGTTAGAGACAGAGATGGAGGGTGAAGGTTAAAGACAGAGATGGAGGTGAAGGTTAAAGAGAGAGATGGAGGTGAAGGTTAAAGACAGAGATGGAGGTGGAGGTTAGAGAGAGACAGAGATGGAGGGTGAAGGTAAAAGCAAAATCAGCCTCTTTCCTTCTGTAGCCTTGTTCCTTTTTCTACCCTTCTTTAAACACACACACACACACGCACACGCACACGCACACACAGCTCTGGATATGCCCTGACACAGACTTTCATTATCTCCTAACAAGGATGTTTTGTGGTTAAATGCACAGAGAGTCATATGAATGGAGAAAAAGAATTAGAGTTAGTGTTCAATCTGTGAGGCATATCTTCTTGAAACAGAGTTAGGGTGGGCCAGTTTGTACAGATGCACATAAAGCACTAACGCACACACTCACAGACACATACAAACACACACATAAAACACCTTTTGGCTGGGAATGGAAGCTCAATCTCTCGCTCCATGGATTATGGCTGGCTCATTGATGCACAGGAGGTTGCCATCGACGTTCAGTTCCAATCGACAGTTGGCAGTTACAGAGTGCCTCAATGCACTGAAAGGTCTGTAATTACCATGGAGCGGTATTTAAGAATTTTCATTGTTCTCATCCTATATTTCACACTTAAATGTTTTGTCAGGTATTACATGTTATGAGGCCTTCAGTTGATTGAAACCATGTATATGCCCTAGTAAAGTGTGTGTGTGTGTGTGTGTGTGTGTGTGTGTGTGTGTGTGTGTGTGTGTTAGTCTCATTGTGTTTTCTGTGGGGAAAGCAGTGCCATTGGCAGGGTTTCTGTCAGGGCTGACAGCAGCTGTTCCCTCACTGGTTCTGCTCTGTAATCAGCCTCTGTCACATCTTCCTCTGCCTCTCTGGGCAGACCCAAGACCAGCCGCTGAGGCTCCAGACTGGCCGCTCAAGTTAATTTAAGCCATTGTCACGCACGTTGAGTTTGGTGTGTCAGTCAGGTAAATATTTGGATGTGACCCCAGCGTCTGGGAGAGGAGCAGCCTGTGTCTGGTAGAAGGATGTGCACTACTGCCGTCTCTGAAGGTGTGGGTGTGCAGAAATAGAATGATATGGAATTCCACATGGGGATGTGGGATTGTTCAGCCATGTAAGCGTGTGGTACTGGCATGGGAGGAGAACCTGCTACGCAGGGGGAGAACAGAAGGGAGGGAATGGTTTACAGTGCAAGAGAGATACATGGAAAGAGAAAGTGAGTGAACATGTGTGTGTGTGCGCGTACATGAGTTGGAAAAGAGAAAGAAGGAAGGACAGAGAGCCACACACACACACACACACACACATGCACACACACTCACAGTGTTGGACACACCCCAAACCTCCATCTCTTTTGGTATAACTTTACCCTTTCTTTGTCTTCTCAACTCCTTCTAACTTCCCCTATTCCCCATCAGAGCCATTAAAAGAATATTGATTTTTTGGAGGACGGTGAGTGTGTGTGTGTGTGTCTGTGTGTCTGTCTCTGTCTTTGTGTACGCGTGTACAGGTGGGTGTGTGTGTACTCAGTGGTTGGCACTACTGATAGTGTTTGGAAATAGATTCTGTATTATTTGGGTTAGTGCTGCAGAGCCATAAGGGTCAAACTCATCTCTGAAGGCACCACCTTGGTGTAGAGAATTGCTAACACATTTCTGAGGAGTCACTGCAGCTCCTCCTAGCATTGTAAATGTAGTTTCATGGTCAGTTTGCGGTCCTTTTTGTCCTCCAGGGTTGTCCTGCAATAGGTAGGGAGTAGATACTGTATCATTGGGCCAAGTGATCTGTCCAGGAATTTTTCATGTTCAGCTAACCTGAAATACTGGAGGAGAATCATTTGTTTTGTGGAGTTGTCATTTGTATTTGATACCATGAGTCTGGACACCTTGCTGTTGATTTGTCTTTGGGACAGAGTAGCAGACTGATGCCACATGCAGGTTGGAGTGGGTAAGCACACTATGCTGGTTGGACTGCATGCGAATAGTGTGATCAAGAACTGCTGCAGAACAGTGACAATAAAATAATACATACGCACGCACGCATGCACACACACACACACACACACATACACACACACACACACACACACACACACACCCTGTTTGAGCCCTGTTTCTAGCACCACATACCATCATCCATCACTGCCCAGGTGTGGGCTCAATAGCATCGTTGGCTGTAGAAAGTGGTCTATCAAGCCACATCTCTGACAGATGGTGCATTTGTGTGTGTGTGTGGAGCATTGCTGCCTCTACTCGGGAGTCTGGTCACTACCAAGCAAATTGTCCGAGGCTGAAGGGAAACAGGGATCCGTGTCAAGAGAGTTTGGGGCGCCCTGGTAGGTCACCGGGTAAAGAGTACGTACCATTGAAGACCAAGCCTTACCACAGGTTAAATTTTGGCCTATGGCCATTTGCTGCATGTCATCCCCTAACTGCCTTTCCTGTCTGTCCCTCTACTGCACTGTTTAATGAAGCAGAAAATGCCACAAAAATACATATACAGTGAAGGAAATAATTATTTGATCCCTTTCAGATTTTGTAAGTTTGTCCACTGACAAAGAAATTAAAGGTCTATAATTTCAATGGTAGGTTTATTTTAACATTCAGAGATAGAATAAAAAAAAAGAAATCCAGAAAATCACATTATTTAAAATATATACATTGATTTGCATTTGATTGAGTGAAATAAGTATTTGATCCCCTAGCACAACATGACTTAGTACTTGGTGGAGAAACCCTTGTTGGCAAGCACGTAGGTCAGACGTCTCTTGTAGTTGGTTACCAGGTTTGCGCACATCTCAGGGGGGATTTTGGTCCACTCCGCTTTGCATATCCTCTCCAAATCCTTAAGGTTTCGAGGCTGTCGTTTGGCAACTCGAAGCTTCAGCTCCCTCCATAGATTTTCTATGGGATTAAGGTCTGGAGACTGGCTAGGCCACTCCATGACCTTAATGTGCTTCTTCCTGAGCCACTCCTTTGTTGCCATGGCAGTGTGTTTTGGGTCATTGTCGTGCTGGAAGACCCACCCACGACCCATTTTCAGTGTCCTGGCTGAGGTAGGGAGGTTGTTGCCCAAGATTTCACGGTACGTCGCCCCGTCCATCCTCCCCTCGATGCGGTGAAGTTGTCCTGTCCCCTTAGCAGAGAAACACCCCCAAAACATAATGTTTCCACCTCCATGCTTGACGGTGGGGATGGTGTTCTTGGGGTCATAGTCAGCATTTCTCTTCCTCCAAACACGGTGAGTTGAGTTGATCCCAATGAGCTCGATTTTGGTCTCATCTGGCCACAGCACCTTCTCCCAAGCCTCCTCTGAATCATTCAGGTGTTCATTGGCAAACTTCAGACGGGCCTGTACATGTACCTTCTTGAGCAGGGGGACCTTTCGGGCGCTGCAGGATTTTAATCCATTCCTGCGTAGTGTATCACCAATGGTTTTCTTGGTGACTGTGGTCCCAGCTGCCTTGAGATAATTAACAAGCTCCTCCCGTGTAGTTCTGGGCTGATCCCTCACCTTTCTCATGATCCTCGATACCCCACGAGGAGATATCTTGCATGGAGCCCCAGACCGAGGGCGATTGATGGTAATTTTGTGTTTCTTCCACTTTCGAATAATTGCACCAACAGCTGTCTCCTTCTCACCGAGATGCTTGCCGATGGTCTTGTAGCCCATTCCAGCCTTGTGCAGGTCTACAATCTTGTCCCAGACGTCCTTAGACAGCTCTTTGGTCTTGCCCATGGTGGAGAGGTTGCAATCTGATGGATTGATTCTGTGGACAGGTGTCTTTTATACAGGTAAAGAGTTGAGGCAGGTGTCTCTTATACTGGTAACAAGTTGAAATTAGGAGCACTTTCTTAGAGTGAGGGGGACTAATATACCCGGCCTGTGGGAGCCAGAATTCTTGCTAGTTGGTAGGGGATCAAATACTTATTTCACTCAATCAAATGAAAATCAATGTATATATTTTATATAATGTGATTTTATGGATTTCTTTTTTTTTATTCTATCTCTGAATGTTAAAATAAACCTACCATTAAAATTATAGACCTTTCATTTCTTTGTCAGTGGACAAACTTCTGCAAGGGATCAAATAATTATTTCCTTCACTGTATAATAAAGAGTGTTATACCCTATCCCTATTGTGCCCCCCGGACACCCTGTCCTGGGTTAGCCAGAAAACACTGTCCTGGTCTTTGTGGACTCGGGGGCCCACAGGGAATCTCCTGGACATCTCCTTAGCCAAGCAATTGGGGATTCCAGCTCGATAGCTACCCTCCCAGTGATCACGCTGGACGGCCGCCCCATTGGCGCTGGTACCATCACCCAGATCTCCAACCCTCTCCTCCATCGTATACCCCCCCAACCACCAGGAAGTAGACCAGTTAAACCTTATCCTACCTTGTTCTCCTGATTTCCCCTAAGTTCTAGGATTTCCCGGGTTACCAGCCCAGAACCCCTGCATTGGACTACTGGATCCTTTACAGTGTGGGGTAGCAACTGCCAGGTGTGTCTCCTCCCTCTCTCGCTTCCTGAGGAGCACATTGAAAGTCTGAGCCTGTCCACTGTCCTGCCTGAATACCACAACCTCTCCGCCGTGTTTAGTAAA
Source organism: Aplochiton taeniatus (assembly GCA_017639675.1). Classification (NCBI taxonomy): domain Eukaryota; kingdom Metazoa; phylum Chordata; class Actinopteri; order Galaxiiformes; family Galaxiidae; genus Aplochiton; species Aplochiton taeniatus. The sequence continues at coordinate 26,675,138 of CM030172.1, read as the reverse complement.
CGGCGTGCCACCACACTTCACCCTCACACACACGACTGCTCCACAGACGACCACTTACCCTGCCTGCCCTCCTAGAAGGTAACACGTGACCTTGGTGGTCATTTTCAAGTCCGCCCACTTCATCGCCCTTCCAAAGCTGCCATCCGCTCCTGAGACTGCTTGCCTCGTCCTCCAACATGTGTTTCGGATCCATGGCCTTCCCCTGGACGTGGTGAGTAATCGGGGTGCCCACTTCGCCTAAAGGGTCTGGAAGGCGTTCTGCCATTTGCTTAGGGCATCTGACAGCCTTTCCTCAGGCTTCCACCCCCAAAACAACGGGCAGATGGAAAGAGTAAACCAGGACCTGGAGACAACCCTACACTGCCTCACCTCCTCCCGTCCCAGCACCTGGAGACAGCACCTGGGCCGAGTACGCTGACAACATCCTAGTCCACTCCTCCCTTGGTATGTCTCCATTTGATAGTCAGTTTGGGTCACCCCTCATTGGGCGTGCCTTCAGTGGACGTCAGGCTGCCTGGAGAAAAGCTAGGACCCATGGGCATGAACCCAGGTTAACCGGCAATGGCGACTGGGCCCAACTCTACGCCCTGGACAATGTTTCTGGCCGTCCACTCTGGACTTGCTTCTCCAGTGGTAACATCCTAATCGATCATGGAGGTACGTGGGCCAATTCCGAGTACTAAGGAGAAACTAAAGAGAGTCAACCCTGTCTCCTACGAGCTCCAACTGCCCCGAACCCTTCGTGTGCACCCAGTGTTCCACATGTCTCAGCTTAAGCCCGTCTTGACCTCCACCTTGGTGCCCAACCCTGCACCTGCGCCAGGCCCACATTTTAATTTGGGGCTAGCCAGCCTACACTAAATGCCAGATATCGAACTCCCGCCAGGCCCAAAGAGCGGACCTGTCACAGAGTCCTTTCACGGGAACCAGCCTGCTCCTTCCACTAGTCAGCTTACCAGAAGGCGTATCCAGTGCACCTCCCGTTAGGCTCATTAGAATCACCTGTTGTGTCAATTATTGTTACCTCCTGTGTCTCTTTGTATTTGTATTTGTTTGTCATTCTTTCATTAAATCCCTTTCTTTTTTTAGTAAAGTACGTGTTCTTCGTTGATAAACCTGTCCTGAGTATTTTATTTTTGTTGAGTAAGTAATCTTTTAGTATTTGTGTTTAGAGCCTCTTTAGTCAATAGGTGCCAATTGGGTTCAACTGTGTCTTGAACAATAGTTCCTGATATAATGCCATGTAAACTGTGATCAAGAACTCCTTGAGAAGTATTCCAGTCCTCTCCGGCAGCCAGTTAGTTTTGTATATTCATCTCCACACAGCAGGAGGTCTCTGTTTGTCCCTCTAGGCTTTCACCTCTCAGATAACTAACCAAACCTCCAGGGTTTCACTCAAATACCTCATTGACACAGACAACAGTTTTGCATATTGCATATGAAATGTGTTGTTCTGTCCCAAACCTTTCTTCTGCAGCTGATTTGCATGTGTTTCATTCTAACATTGGGCCTTGAGACTCAGAAGTGTGTGTGTGTATGTGTGTGTGTGTTGGGGGATCGGTGGTTGGGGTAAACCCTGAGTATCAGACAGGCAGGAATGATGCATATAGCTTTGCTAAAATACAGCCATCAATACAATATTTGGCACATTTGTTGACTATTTTCGTTGGAATGCATTGATTGTTACCAAAGTTGACAAGATGAGATGGTATGTTTAATGCAGAAGATACGCTGGATACTTTACTGTATTGTGACTTCATCCGTCCTACCCTCAAGTTGTGGACAGTACCAAAGTAGAAGTAATTCGTTCCTGTTTCGTAAGATCCTTTTTTCAAGTGTCTGTAATAAACTCATGTTTTATTTTTTGGGGAGACTTTTTACTTTCACTCCACTACATTTCAAACAAAACTATTCTATTTTTGACTCCATTACTGTTGTGCGATATCTGTTACTCGTTACTTGTATGTGGAGAAAATGGATTGTCTAAATTAAAGATCCTATAGAATAATACAACACACTTTCATACTGAAGCCTACCAATCAGGGCACAGTACGCGTTTCAATCGACTCATGACATTTGTTTGAACCGAAGACGTTAGCTAGCTAGATAGAATGATACACTAGAGACCCTCATAACCATCAGGATTAGGTGAAGCTACAGCGAAATTATACTGAATTGGAAAATTAATATATTTTCTCATTCAGCAAGGGTAAGAAGCTGAATGAAAGAACACTCTATTAAAGCAAACCTGCCTGCACTTTTCGACCGGTCAGCTGCGTCCTATGTCCCATTCTTCACATGAATCCAATCTTAAGTAAGAAAACAATGCAGAGACAGAATTTGAGGGTGGACAATCTGATAAACAATGGCTATTGGTCTACACACACACACACACACACACACACACACACACACACACACACACACACACATAACTGAGAAACTTGAATTATTTTTTAAAGGGCAACCTGTTAATAATGAATGCCATTTTTTAAGAAATTGGAAAGGTTGCTTACTGTATATTGAAGTTTGACATGTCAGCAATCCCTTACAAACATAACTTACTAAATCATGACCCTTTTTACTTTTGATACTTAAGTATTTTTGAAAGCAGGTACTTTTGTACTTAGACTCAAGTAGAAATGTAAATTGAAGACTTCTAGTACTTTTAGCGGAATAATATCTAGCAATGGTATCTGTACTTTCACTCAAGAACAGGGTTTGTGTACTTCGTCCTCCACTGCTACCCTCTGTGTGCTTCTCCATCTAACTGTGCCTCTATCAGCCTCACCAGGAACATTTGGGAGGGTTCACATTCAGAGCTTACCAGAAAAAGGAGCCAGACCCACTCTAAAGGGGACTGGCCCACAGGAGAGCAGAGAGATACAGTAGAAAATGAGATACACAGTAGAGAGATACACAGCAGAGAGATACACAGTAGAGAGATACACAACAGAGAGATACGGTAGTCAGATACCGTGGTGGACCAGAGGTGGCAGCGTCTGCCTGTCATCTGTTACCTTGTCCTCTGTTCTCCCTGTTCTCCTCCCTCTGTTTCAGCTAACTGCTTATACCAGCATTACATCACCACAGCCATGCTTTGATCCTCTGGGCTTCTCAACAACACATAACAGTCCTCCATGGAGCCAGAAAACACTACGATGTATGTCCCTTTCCACACACACACACACACACACACACACACACACACACACACACACACACACACACACACACACACACAACTGGCAAAGGGACAGTGTTTCAGACGTTATTGCAGTACGACAGGATAATGGAACACTCAGCTGGTCCGGCTAGCTCAATGGGACTGAGTGATATCTCCACCAGCTGGTGTCAGAATAGAGGTCAGCACCCTTTGATTGAATTAAAGCTCTGAGATGGAGAAGAGCTTTAGTTAGACCTGCATACACCCCAGCTAGCCTAACCCTGACCCTAACTGGACATTACATCTGCTGCCATGTTGTATTTCGAGATGGTAAGTAGTGCTTTGAATTGCTGAACACCTTGTAATGTGTGGGGGAGTGTCTGAATGTGTGTTGATTGTTTGGGTGAGCGGTGACCTCTAGGGACCTTTCTCCCTTCATGACACCCCACTCTAACTCTCGCCTTGCCTAGTTAATCTCCCTTATTGATTTTAGAACCTCATTACACACACATGGACACACATCTGAATTGGGGGTAAATTCTGTGTAACACAGTTTTGTCCCGCAGGGTCATTGCATTTGACCCATACCCCGCAGAACCAGATTAGTATTGCTTAGGGGGTTGAGTGTTTTTGTACTAGTGGTTCGGGGCAATCTATCCCAATAATCTATCTTCATAAGGAGTGTAGAATGGCAACCATTAAGATAACCAGAGGGACAGACAAGCAGATGCTTCTCCCACTTAAACCCTGAGGGCTCATGTTACATAGATTGTGCGAGCTTGGTAAAGGATGAATGTCTTCATCACCAAAGGTGTGTGCATGTATGTGTGCGTCTGTCTGTGTATTTGTGTTAGTGGTAGACGGAGAGCCAATCTGGTAACTGCAGATACAGACTCTGCTAGCCAGAGATAGGCAATGACGCATTCATTAGCAGTTTTCCATTATACACTACGTGTCCCTATTCCCACCTTACCTGTCTCTCTTCAACACACAGACACGCACACACACACACACACACACACACACACACACACACACACACACACACACACACACACACACACACACACACACGCACACACACACACACACACACACACTTGAATTATGCACTCACTTATCAGAGTGCTGGTTAACTAGTAGTACTATCTGTGGAGAGTGCTGCTGGTGAGGTTGTAGAGAGAGGTCTATAGACACCACAGCCCAGTAATGTGACACTTACGAGGATCAGCTCATCTTAACACGTCTCTCTTTCTCTATTTGGCTGGCTCTTTTTCTCTCCCTTTAGCTGTATTTCTCTCTCTATATCTTTCACTCAATCTCTCCTCCCGTTTTCTCTTTTTCTTTCTGACCCTTCACTATGGCCCAGCCTCTCTCTGCCTACTTCTGTTTATTCTGGGTGAAGGGTATTAGGGGCTTTTCTGCGGACCCCACATCTCTGGCTTTCAAATTGCCTTGATCCCCAAATAATATGATCAAAGTGTTCATGAGTAGGGATGGAGTGGAGCTAAGGAAAGTTATTCAATGGCGAATATGAAATGTCTCTGTGAGAGGGAAGGCTTTATGACCTAGCAGAGCTCTCTCGCCCTCCCTCTCTATTTTCCTTTCTCTCGCCTTTTCATCCTAGAGAGACGCCGAGCGCAAGGGAAAAGTCATTCAGCCCACTCGCGTACTCATATAGGCGCTTTGCCAAATCCTACTTTGTAATATTTCTACGGTTTTTGTTATACGTTGAAGGACTGATATACACTATTTTCTCCATTTCTTTACAACACATTTTGGAATATATTTTGTAATTCATTATATTTTTGTAAATTGACACAGCAAGTTTTTGAACTTCATAAAAGAGACCTATTCCTGCGGGTTTCGTAGGTTTTTGCGCACGCATCATCTGAACTGTTGGCCGGTAAAAATGGAATGTGAACATTTAGGGTAACGCGCAATTTGACACACTAGTCACAACATTCTTGTACATGACTCTTACCGTGCATGCCACACGATGCTACCCAAGTGTCGAGTCAATTGTATAGTGTGCGTATAACGCCTGAGTTGAGATGGGCATGCACTTCTCCGCCCGTTTAATGTGAGTATCAATTGATCAGCTGGAATAGAGGGACTTTGGACTGATTCCCAGTTCATCTGCATTCTCATCGGCATGTGTTTTTTGGAGACGGGAGACATGCTGCTACGCTGAGCCGTTCTGACGGAGCAGTTGGACCGGCAGCGTTTCCCATGACTTCCCGTTTCCCACCGGTTGTGTGATACTTTGATGTTGGACTTTTTGGGGGTACAAATATGATGAAATGGCAGCCCAGGAAAAAGGTAAATCAAATGTGATATCAGTACTTTAATGCAATGATTGTTTAATTTAAAAGCTTTGGAGGTGCACGGTTCTGCATTTGGTAGGACGTGGGAATGAAGTCCGAAATACTTACATTTTGTCTTTTGGCTTGTGTCCGAAAAGAACCCGCACCACACAGCCACAGAACGTTCCAGTGCTGCTGCTGCTGATAACTATGATGCTGAAAAAGATAACGTGAAGGCTGAGGGAAGTGTTTGGTCAACAGGGCCAATCCACCAGTCAGCCAAATTGCTACAAGATACTATAAATAGGTGAAAGGAAAATACTACTGTCTTATTTTTAAGCAGTAACTTTGTGCAACCGCACATGCAATTTTTGAAAGTTTTGTCCTGGCATATTTCTAAGGCTATCAACAGGAAAAGTTCTGAACATTGTGTGTACATGTTGCTCACATAAGTCCCCTGCTTGCCCTTTCTCTGGGTCAGATAATGTATGGGATAAAAGAGGATCATAACGTCCTCACATCTTTCTTCTCCCCATCTCCATGGAGCTTAGATCCGTTTATCTTTGGTTTGAGGGGAGACAATTGAGAAAGTTTCTTGAAAGAGCTTGTCATGTTGATTGGACTGCAAACACTACAGAAGTGGCCCCGGGGAATTTTCTCTTACATCTGTCTCTTTCTCTTTCTCTCACTCTCTCTCTCTCCACCCCTCCATCTCTCGCACTCACTCTCTCGATCTCTCTGTTTCTCTCATCTCTCAAATCCCCACCCTTTATTTCACGCCTATCACCATGGCCGATCCACAGAGATGCTTTGAGATTAAGCAGTGTGAACCCAGTCTGCCCCTGTGATGGTGCCTGACGCGAAGGCAGAGGGCAGTGTTTGGTCGACAGTGCAGGGCATTTAAAAGCAGGATGCTCTGTCTTTGTTAATAGACCTATCCCTGCATCGTGTAACATATGGCTTATATGACTGTTTTCACCGTTAACTTTTAAATGTTTCGGGGGCAATGTCTTGAAATCACAAAGAGCACCCCCTGGAGGCACTTCAAAGCAGCACCTCTCACCGGCTCAGGCTCTGTATTTTCCTTTTATGGTTGTTAGAAAGAAACATCCAGGAAAACCGTTTGTAGTATTGAGTGTTTGATCTTTGTATGTTTCCCGTAGAGGCCAGGTAAGTGATGGTATCACTCCAGTCTGCTGGAATGGCTGGAATATGAGTACAGCTTTAATCTACTAGATTACAGTCTAATCCTCTGTAGCCCACCGTGGACTGAGGAAAGGAATAATTCTCCTCACACCTGTGATCTTCATCATTATTATAATCATCAACAGTTGTTGTTTGACCTTATGTATTCAATCAATATAATTTCTCTTTTAAGTGGATTAAGGATTTTAGTTGGCTATATGTTTTCTTGAAGTCCTTGTGGCAAGAACGGCCTTTGAAAAAGTTACAATTGTCACCCCTGCATTACATCGTAACCATTCTAGTGGTTAACACCGTTAGCAATCTGATCTAGTGTGTGAATGTGTGTATTTTAAATAAGTGACAAATATGTCTTGGAGTTGTTTGAAAGGCTTGCTATTGTGGTTTCCCCAGAGTTTTCCTTCTCGTCTGTGACTGCAGCCAGATGAGGGACTGAGATGTCAGATGTCAGAGATTGATAAACTGCAGACTATCATGGCGACTGAGATACTGATTTGAGCTTAGTTCAAATGTCATATCAATATTCAGCCGCTCGTGCTTAAAAGGGTTGAATAAACACACATAGACTTACCATTCTTATCTCATGGTATTACAATGCCGTTTCTACAGCAGACGGTCACCTCTGCCAAGAGAGCGGCAGATGTACTACGTTAGCGCTTCAGGTTGTAATTTTGTCACAACATGCGTCTAAAACATGACACACTAGGCCTATGTAGGAACAGACCGCACATGGCTAAAACCACAATCTGCCTGCTGCAGGAGTGCAGAATGGCAAGTTGCGCTTTTCCTACTCATGCATATGCAATCATGGGAGAGTCGAGGGAAAAGTGGGAGTTCTGCGCAAAAACATAGGAGGAGATGCGCAAGGAGAAACTGATTATTTATTCCGTTGTATTTATTAAAACTGCAGGGGAGAACGACAAGTGGATCTGTTTTGTGATCTTTTTTGTGAAACTTTTTTTTTTTGAGAGGTTATTTTTCGGTGGTTCCATAATAGTTGACGCGAGGCATATTCCATTATTTTTTAAACCGGACTCCGCAAATGATGGTAAGAGGACGTTGACATGCGCTGATTACGTGATTCGCCGCAGGTTTGGTTCATTGGAGGTAAAATGAAAAGGCACAGCGTGCCCTGAGTGAAAAAGAAAAAAGGGGAGCAAGTAAAGGCCGACAAGAAAAGACGAAGTTGAAGCTTAAGTAGAGAAAACGAGAACCTTGGTGAAGGACAAAGGACACAAATGTAAAATGTGTGTGTGTGTGTGTGTGTGTGTGTGTGTGTGTGTGTGTGTGTGTGTGTGTGAGAGAGAGAGAAATAGATAGAGGGGAGGGACAAGGGAAGAAAGAGCACTGTGGGAAGATATATTCTGTGATGAACAATCTGGCTTGATTGCTGGGCTTGTAAAGATGATGGTTACGTTGCTTAACTGTCCTTGATGTGTCAAGCATTTTTCATTTACTAGAACATTGTTCACTAAGTACCATTTAAACCATATTGTATTATTTAAAAACAAACAGGGTTGTCAAATTGAAGACCAACCTGTTTTTCTTTTTCCAAAAATGTATACAATACTCGATGGCATCACTTAAATTTATGTCTGACAGACAGGGAAAAGCTGCATATGTCTTTGATAAACCGACCTGGTCTCATATAGGATTTTCTACCTAAAGTACGAAAATTTGGTTCAGGGCAAAACATACAAAAAGGTACGAAATATCACAGATTTAAATAGACAACATAGTTTAACAAGTTGTAATGTTAGTTTGGTTGCTGCCAGCTGGCTGGAGTGGTTCACAGTACTACAATATGGATGAAGGATTGCATGGTGAAGGGTTTGAATCGTTGAGGAGGCGATTTCTGTTTGTTATGCCTATCCTTAATCTTATTCCTAACCTTAACCTTACTGTTGTATGAAAAACCTAAGATAACCTATGGAAAGCTTAAGCTAACCTGCCATTACATGTCGTATTTATTCAATACGAATTGATGGCTGCTTGTTTTTGCAGCGTAAGTTACGAAAGGACAATGAGATAACGTTGTATAAACAGTTTGTACGGTATTGTTTTCAATAGCTGCTAATTTACAAATGTTTGTCCGTGTTTGACTTCAACAAGTGGAAGCTGTAGTGGAGTGGCCATGCCTTCTTTACATCCAGTTGTTTTTACCGTGTATAAATCAGAACACTCTATTGAAGAAGCTTCTCCAAAGCTTAATATTTGCCCAGTAAGAGATGGTGAAATAAGTCATGCAACGCCCAAACCCCGTCTGTGTTATACACTAAGACAGGCTATTATTATTATTGGCATCACTTAAACACTTATTATTAATGTGTTTACTGACAATTAAACTAACCTGCTGAATGTCACACTCCTGCCGCGGATTTGATACTTAGTACCCCTGCCGCTCTCAAAGCGCTAAGCGTTAAGTGGGTTGTCCACTGTGAAGAAAGATGTGAGGATATTATGTCCATCTTTGATCCCATACAGGGAGGGAGTCAAATTCACCATGAGAGGGAGAGGTCTTCCGCCCAACTCAGGGAGGGAACCTGAACAGAATCAATGCAGCCCTCTGGGAAGAATCATCCAAATCAATTTACCCCTTAAACTTCCCAATCCTCCAGTCAGCCAAATAGCCACAAGATAGTACACATATGTGAAGGGAAAAGACCACTCCCTTTCTTTCCCTTTTTCCCTCTTTTTTTCCTTGCTTCCTTCCTTATCGTTCCCTTCCTTCCGTCCTTCCGTCTTCCCCCTTGCATCTCTTCTCCAAGAAAGAGGAGTAGAAAGGAGAGTGTACTTCTCCTTTCATGTCTGCAAGCATACATCCACAGGGTGGGATCTGGAGGCCAGGCCTGCCTGTACAGTACTGAACCGTCTAACTCTCTCTCACTGTAAACCCATGTCAAAGCCCAGGTCGCCGTGGCCTTAGATGACACTTTCTGACAGTAAGTGGCCTTGTATTACTTTTAGTTTTAAAATCACTGTCACACACAACTTCCAAAAATACCAAGGAGTTCCACAGTCAGCCTGCTTCTCCTGATGGGGGAGACAGACGGTGGTGTTGGAGCTGCACTATGGCTCCCAGACCCTGACCTTCTCCTACCAACAGCCCCTTCTAGCCCCCAGCTGCCTTCATCCAGTCCTTAGTACCCCCCAGCTCCTGCTCAACTCTCCAGGCTGTGTGTGTGTATGCTTGTGTATGTGTGTGTGTGTGTGTGTGTGTGTGTGTGTGTGTGTGTGTGTGTGTGTGTGTGTGTGTGTGTGTGTGTGTGTGTGTGAGTGTGTGTGTGTGTGTGTGGGTGCGTCTATTAGGTTGGTTGGAGGGTGATTCGTTTTACCTGTGAACTGGAAACAACATCCTCCTCTCCTTCTCCTTTTTCATCTTCTTCCCCTGCCTCTGGTCTTTTTTATCTGCTTAACTGACACACTCAGAGAGGCACAGCATCAGATGGTCACCTATTCAACCACAGGGCTGTTATTGAACTGCGTTGTTTGAATAGCAGTGTGAAAAAACAGACAGCTGGCCTGTGGACAACAAGGATTTGATCATAAACAAGTTAGTCACACAGGGGCATTAACACATACAGACTACTGCTGACCTGGACTGACACACTCATTGTGTGTGCGCGCTATGTTCAAAGGGATGTGTCAGAAGCAGACTTCAGGCTTTACCCTTGTAAAAAAAAAGACAAGTGGATCGGTGTGAAGAGAGTATTTCTCCAGATGTGTCAGTACAAACACACACGCATATACATGCAGGCATACAAAGCCCTAAGGAGTGGACTTCCGAATGGAGAGAGACACTGTGCACGTGTGTGCAGTCAAGGTCTCCCCAACATAAGGAGGATAGAGAGGGGCTGTGGGACGGTGCTGGGGAGAACGGGAGGTCAAGCTACAGAGACAGAATAAAGTCATAGTGACTGAGGGAAGCCAGCACAGAACATGGATATAAGTCAAAAGAGCTGAAGATTTAAGGACAGAGAGATCTCCACACAGACTGATCCTCCACACGTTGATGATTATACCAGATGGGGAGAGGGGAGCAACAGAGGGAAGGAGGGAGGGAGGAGTGGAGCGGTTATTTTTAGCGAGGGTATCGTACCTGCGCCAAACCTCAGCGGAACTGCTGACCCAAAAGGGCTGGGACACCGCCGTTCCACCCTGTGTGTGTGTCCGTGTGTGTGTGTGTGTGTGTGTGTGAGTGTGCTCACACAGCTGGACATTAAATCAACGAGAGAGTTACATCTAGATTGTGTGGTGTCACTGTTGCTCTTACACTGAGTTTGTATGTGTCAGGGTTTTTGTTTCTGTTGGATTACAATCTCCTAGGTACCTGCTACTACCTGTGGCTGTCCATCTGCTTACACCTACATCCCAATTCATCACGTGACACACACACACACACACACACACACACACACACACACACACACACACACACACACACACACACACTCAGAACTACCAAAATATAAGTCAACAGTGAACAAAGTCTGGTGAACACAGCTAGCCACTAGTCCAGTGGCTTGGGAAACTGTAACAATGTCGCAGACACGCACATAAAAACAAACTGAAAAACACAAGAGCACATATATTTCCCCTTTGCTATTATCTAATCTAGAAGTAGGGTTATTAAAGCAGTATGACAACCTGAGAGGTCTGATCAAACCCAACTTCTCCCCTCCTTCACCTTGGAATCCCTTTGTTGTATCCTTTGTTGTATTGTTGTAACATGTGTTGGGGAGATCTAGCTAACACACCCCAGCTGGTCAATAACATATCTCTAGGACTAGCTAGATTAGTTGCCCTAAAGCACAGTGTGTCCAGGCTAACCTGACCCTAAAGCACAGTGTGTCCAGGCTAACCTGGCCCTAAAGCACAGTGTGGCTCTGTGTCACAGCAGGTATTAGTGTGGCTGACCAGGGGGCTGATGGGTTTACCTCGGCTCATGCAGCTCACAGCCCAGCCCCAACCTGCTCCTATGGCACGGGAACCACAGCTCCAACAAAGAGACAGAACTGTCTCACTAGTGTGTGTGTGTGTGTGTGTGTGTGTGTGTGTGTGTGTGTGTGTGTGTGTTTGAGTGCCAGAGTGTACGCTACCTGTGGCATTCATTGCACGGGTTTAGCTACTGTAGCAGTAGGGCAGTAAATGTCACCTGGACTATAAAAGCTAAGAAATGGAGTGTGGGACGTCATGGGGGAGAGAGAACGAGAAGAAGGAGGAGAGGACAGGATGGAATGGAGAGAGAAGGTGTGTAGGGACTAGTTGTGTGTCAACTCACACAGTGAACAAAGAGAAATGATTTTCCTACAGTAAGTGCAAAGTGGATAGCCGTAGCCTCTTTCTATTTCTTTTCCTTCTCACACACACACACACACAGACACATACACACACACACACTCGTGCACAGACACACACACACACACACACCCTCTAATTTTACCTTTCATTGTGTGGGTTTCCCTTTTGTCCGAACACTGGGAGAAAGAAAAGCAAGGAAAACCAAGGGAAATCTGTTAAAAAAGGAAAAGGTGGAGTTATAGAAAAAGAAAGGGATAGAGATGTGTGGTATCAGTTGGCTTTTGGAAGCAGTTCCATTAGTGGGAACATATAGTGTTATGGCAACACACACACTCACACACACGCACGCACGCACACACACACACACACACCTTTGAGGTCAGGGCGAGGCAGGCAGGTGGATGCTAAGGTTCCTGGACAAATGAAGCGATCTGACTGATAAGGTAGAGCTCAGACGTTGGGAGGGAAGGCAAACGGAGGACTTCTAATTGAAAGGCTGAAGTGACACCTTCGCGGGCTGCTTCTCTTTCTTGATTCCCTCCCCGGCTGAGGGCTGATTGCTGCCGTCTGGGTGTCTGGCTGCTCCTTAGAGAGAAGTCGAAATAGAACTTCAATGGTGCCGCAAAGAGAAAGTGCCTCGCTATCAGAAAACTGAACATGCATATCTGAAATCCAGACACACACTCACACACACATACAGTCTTTGTGATTAAGCAAGCTGTCAGGGTAATAATTGCTTATTACAACCCTTTAGTTTTCTTACTTCCATTAAGATCCTCCAGCTAAATGCATCCCTCCAGGATCAGTCTTCTCTACCATCAGGTTCTATTACAGTATTTGTGCCATGCTGGAATCTACAGGGTTCCTGTCTGAAGCCAGACCCACCAGGCCTGACTGTCAGAAGTTCTTTGGAGAAACTCTGACAGAGAGTGACAGATAATGACGGATATCTAGAGATACAAAGAGATAGACAGAGCCATAGAGAGACAGACATAGAGACAGACAGAGCCATAGAGAGACAGACAGAGCCATAGAGAAACAGACAGAGCCTTGGAGAGATGGAGTCATAGAGAGACAGACAGAGCCTTAGAGAGATAGAGTCATAGAGAGACAGACAGCTGTAGAGACAGTCAGAGCTATTGAGAGACAGACAGAGCCATAGAGACAGTCAGAGCCTTAGAGACAGACAGACATAGAGAGACAGACAGACAGACATAGAGAGACAGACAGAGCCGTAGAGACAGACAGACAGACAGACAGACAGACAGACAGACAGACAGACAGACAGACAGACAGACAGACAGACAGACAGACAGACAGACAGACAAACAGACAGATAGACATAGACAGACATATCTCTAGTTTCACACGGTGACGGATGGAGGCAGTCAGAAATAGAACACAGAGGACAAAGAGTGTGCGCCAGCCGGGGAAGGCTCATCCAGTCGGTTTAGGGAGATTTTATTATGGATGACGGAGTCATAAATGTTTCAGCGCCTCTACAAATGCACAATAATAACCTCTGCAATTTACAGCTGCACAGTCTGCTCCGCTCTCATACCAAGATGTGTTCCCTTTGATCATTAACGTGCTGGCAAAGCATCCAATCGCTCCCAGCTCTTAATTGGGTGTGTGCATGTATGTGTGTTGAAGAGATAGTGTTGTGAACGTGCGAATTGAGACTGTGTGTTAGTGAGATGTCCAGAAAGCCATCCGTGGGCTTTGTGTGTGTCTGAATAAATGGAGCCTTTCTTGTCCAATAGAAACAGGGAAGGTAAGTAAGACGTCCAGGTAGTCGGTAGAGTTATAAATAGATAGATCACAGTGTCCCTTCCAATGATAGGCTGTGGTAGGTACGTAATCTATGAGGGATCGGAACAATGGGTCAGAGAGGGCAGGAGCCCGAGGGAGACCCCCGCCTCCCCGCATCCCCTCCCCGACTAACCGCCCACCCTCTCTCTCCCTTTATTATTTCTTCCTCCTCTCCTTCCCCCTTTCTGTTGAGGATGGCGGGGCAGTAATTAAGATGGCTGACCACTGAGAGTGAGAAAGACTGTGTGGAGAGGGGGTTGACCTTCCTGTCCAGTATCTTCAAGGGGCTGGAGGGGAGAGACAGGTAGAAAGGGACAGGGGAACTAGTGTGCATACTACAAGCCTGGAGCAGTGAGCGAGGAATGACAAGTGGATGCACTTCCAGATGAATAGAGAGATCTACAAAGCCTCGTCGTCCTCGTCTCTCTCTCTTATCCCATTACCTGAATCTCCGTGCCAACATTAAATCTATCATTTCTTCCCAGGTATCCTTGCTCCAACCTTCCTCCTTCCAATGGGGTTAATGACTAAAAGGTCATTGTTACAGTCTAAAGGTCGGATCGAGGCGAAATGGTTGGAAATCAGATACACACACACACACACACACACACACACACACACACACACACACACACACACACACACACGCAATATCACACATATTAACACACTCATCTGAGTGACAGCCTAATTACCCAATGAAGCAGAAGCAGCCCTGCTCCTGTCCAGCAGATCAGAAGGGCACTTGTCCTCTCCTCCCCTGTTGAATGTGTGTGTGAGTGTGTGTGTGCGTGTGTGTGGCTCTCTGTCCTTCCTTCCTTGTGTCACATTTACGCTGTCTGATGTTTTAGTTGGAGATAGCGAGGCACATTAGAAGAATATATTCTGACAGGGAGAACTAGGTATGAAGGAGAGAAGAGGGTCCTGTTTTGTGGGCGACTGCACTGAGGACAGGCCATGATGTGTCAGAGATCAGAAAGAATGCTTTGCAAAGCCCGCCCTGTATTCACACATCCTCTTACATGTTGCACTTAGCACACTGGCCTGGTGGGCCTCATCGGCTGTGAAGGACCTTCCACTGCTAAAAGGCAAGGAGTCCCTGGTTTCTATAGCTACAGTTGAGTAGTTCCCACCATCGACGGCTAAATGGTGTCGCAACACCTTCCACTAGGACAGAGCAGAGTGAAGCCGTGTCACCACAGAGACAGAGAGACACACCTCGAGCTTGTTAGTATGGCTGATCAGGAATCAGTGTAAGAAGAAGGAACGACACCTGTGTCTAGGTAGAACACCTGTCAACAGTGTTACTGTAGCTTGTTTAGTGGCGGGATTCTGAATTTTGGAGGTCTGCTGTAGTTTGGAAAATAAACTGCCTTTCCCCAAACTTCTCATTATTTTAAATCATTAAAATGGTTTGCTCAAAGGTACTTGGGCACACTCACACCCACCGCACTCAAAAACCCTTAACTCTTTTCAGTCAGACTGCATAATACACATTTTGAGAATTCACTGTTTGAATTCCACCCACCCTGGGTGAGGGCTCTCCAGCTGGTGGAACTTCATCTTTATTTATTTATCGTGTGTGTGTGTGTGTGTGTGTGTGTGTGTGTGTGTGTGTGTGTGTGTGTGTGTGTGTGTGTGTGTGTGTGTGTGTGTGTGTGTGTTTGGGAAAGAGAAGTGTGATTGGTATTAAATTGGTTTTCCTCTTAAAAACACATGGGTTTCCCTCACGTTCACAAACAGCAACTGTATCTCTCAGACTCGGGTGATAACCAATAACGATGCCCAACAAAATAAAAAAAAAACATAAAATGTGCGTGAGTATTTATTTATAGTAGTATATGATAGCATATGATATCAGAGGGAACGTGAAGGCGGGAAGGTGTAGGTAAGGAATAAGACGTTCCTAAGGAATAAGACGTACATGCAGCTTGTGCCTGGTTCTCCAGCGTACAGTGTCAACCCTCTCTGCAAGCCTCCCAAACGTTAGATAAGATGACGTCTCCAGATCCTACATGAAACCATCGGCGCACCGACTATCGCCGAGGGCCGTTGTTACTCGACTGCGATCCGAGAGTGGGAGAGTGAGAGCCACCGTGAGCCCGTGTGTGTTGATCTACATCATCACTCATGGAGTCTGTGATTTTCAAAGGCATTCATCTCCCTCACGTCGGATTGAGCTGCTCTCCTTTTGCTCCGGCACTCTCCCTCTCCTGCTCTTCTCGCCATCTGTTCTTGATTAATGGGAGTTAGGAGTAGTAATTGAGACATCTGTTCATCCAGTGACACACTCTGTCATACACACAAACAGGGAATTCTCAAAATGCTTGTTTAGTCTCTGAGAGCTTAGCCCCCGGAGCCCTCCAGGTGCAGAAACACTGACAGAAGTCTACACACACTTTCATAGACTGAAACGCCATAAAGCCAGACACACACACACACACACATACACAGTCACGCACGCACACACACACACACACACACACGCACACACACACACACACACACACACACACACAGACACACACACAAACACAGTAAGTGACAATATGCCAGAAAGCATCACTGTGGCTTTTTAGGAGACATAGTGAACCAACAACAACAATGCCTCCCTGACTGCCTACAACTCACACACCATATCCTCTGATTTATTAAGGACACACACACACGCCAGCATAGACACACACAGCACATACACACACCAGCACAGACACACAGCTCATACGCACACCAGCACAGACACACTCTCACACACACACACACACACACACACACACACACACACACACACACACAGCACAAAGGCATTTACAGACCTACAGTACTACACACAACCACACTTGCACATACATGCATGCATACACGTATACAGTAAACAGATTAGTAGCTAATCACACGCTTGCAGGCACAGAAAGAAAGAAATCAGTAGATAAAGACACAAAGAGGACGACACAGTCAGTTCTATTTCCCCTGTATGAACTTCACTAGCAGTCTCTACCATGGGGGCTTGTAAGGTGGGAGGCTGTGAGGGAGGGAGAGCTAGAGTCTGCTAGTAGACAGGTGGCTCTGGTTGTCAGGGTGAAGGAGAGGGGGAGAACTCCTGATGATACCTGCTGTCGCGATGTCTGAGTTTTGGGCATCATTATACTGCTGAGGGATTAGCACACACACAGACACACACATGCACACACACACACACACATACACACACACACACACACACACACACACACACACACACATAAACATAGACACACACACACACACACATTGGCACTGGCACACAACACACACATACACACACACACACACACACGCACGCATGCAAGCAGACCCCCCTGCTTACACATACAACGACACTCACGCATACACACACAGTGCAGCCTCTCAGTGATAAGGTCCTGCCGTGTTGATGCTAAAGTTGCTCTGATCCGTTCCTCAGATCCTTCTAAAATAATCTAATTTGCTAATGGAACAGTTCTCCCCTTGGGTGCCACAGTCTAATGTTTTGAAATAAATGGAAATCATTATCAGTAGCGTTTGAGTGTTGGACACATGTGTGAGTCTGGTGAGGTTTTCCACGGCAAAACTATGGCAGTGCCAAGGCTCTTAAAGTGGGCAGCTGTGGAGCCACTGTGCTACTTAGAGACAGGTCTGTAGGACTGGCGGTCGGTCCATATCCAGCCCTACCCCATCTATTCTGTGTCTCAACCCAGGCCACGTGCTCCCTAGCCTGGGTGCACAGGGCACAGAGAGCTGCATGCTGGGGCTCCTTCCCTCCTTGGCATGGAGGCTTAGCCAGAGTGGGTGACCCCTTGATTGATTTGGTTTAGATTTACCCTCTGGTACTCATGTGTCACTCTCACTTTAATGAACTGTGTGTGCAGTGTGTCCAGTACTGTATGCGTTTTGTGTGGCTAGCAATTGTGTGTGTGTGTGTGTGTGTGTGTGTGTGTGTGTGTGTGTGTGTGTGTGTGTGTGTGTGTGTGTGTGTGTGTGTGTTTGTGTGTAGAGTGTAACTCTCTGTATCAGTCCCACCTGCTTTCTCTCTCTGTTCCCACTCATGCCCCCCCACCCCACCCCCCACACACACACACATTTAAAGCCAGACTAAATGAGCTGTCAAACTCATCATGTTTGGGCTGGTGACAGATCTCTTCATAGTAATCAGTGGTGGTTCTGTAACTGACCCCTAATGGATTAGATTGGACTTGACCCCAGCTCCGTATATTTCAATGAGACTGTTCACTTGAGACAAGCAGACAAAGATGGTGTGTGTGTGTGTGTGTGTGTGTGTGTGTGTGTGTTGGCCATGTGGACTTTACAGAGAGACTGTCATCTAAACAGATTCTTGTCCTAAACAGATGTCATGTCCGACTACGTTTAAATAGGAGGAAGGGGGAGGGGGGAGAGGACAAATGAATGAGACTTCCACTAAGGGACAGGCTCCTGGGGCTGTCCTCATGCTAACCCCCTCTCTCTGTCCCCAGGCGTACTTCCGTCAGGGCGTGGCTCTGCAGTACCTGGGTCGCCATGCCGATGCCCTGGCTGCGTTTGCCTCAGGCCTGGCCCAGGATCCCAAGAGTCTCCAGCTGCTGGTGGGCATGGTGGAGGCCGCCATGAAGTCTCCTCTCAGAGGTAATCTCTCTCTCACACACACCTGCCTGTCACTTTTATGGGAACGTATCTTTCTATCTCTCTCTCTCTCTCTCTCTCTTCCTCTCTCTCTCTCTCTCTCTCTCTCTCTCTCTCTCTCTCTCTCTCTCTCTCTCTCTCTCTCTCTCTCTCTCTCTCTCTCTCTCTCTCTCTCTCTCTCTCTCTCTCTCTCTTCCTCTCTCTCTCTCTCCCTCTCTCTGTCTGTCATATGAGGGATGACAAGCCTCGCCGTCACCCAGCAGAGCTCAGGAGTCTCGCCTGCTGTGACAGAGACACATTAAGATGGAGTAATGGAAGCCGATGAATCAACAGTTAAAGCGCTGCGGGCGGCTGCTTGATGGCGGCCCCCGGGGGCCTGCCAGAGGTGGGGGTGGGGGTTGACTGTCAGCTGGAATGATCGGCCCTTTTATTTGTCATCGTCCCTTTATCTTTAGCTGGTGCCCCTGGGGACTGGGATGCGGGGGAGGCAAAAACCTCCTCAGATGCCGCACACCGCGCAGAGAAAGACAGAATGGATGAGAGAAAGAGAGGAGAGGGGAAGGCAGTAGTATGGAAGGAAGAAGACGTTTATGAATGAAGACAGAGAGATGCTTTCGATGAGAAGCGCAGCAGTTGAAAGAGACGGGTAGAGCAGAAGGAGAGAGAGAGAAGGATTGCCCTGGAGGGGGTTGAGTGGACCACCTGCAGAGTGTGTCCTGTCTCTCTGCTGTCTGAGGGAGAGACTGCTCCCACGTCCTCTTAGGTACAGCATGGAGGCAGAGCTGCGCTGTCAGGACTGTAGTGGAACACGGGGACGTGGATGTCTCTCGTTGGCGTCATGCTGTAGGGCTGTTCTGTTGGATGAGAACAGGACGGGTAGTTGACTTGTTTGTTGTCCTGTCTGGGAACAAAGTAGACACTTGTAGAACCTCCCCGCCATCACCGTTCTGGCCTGGATTGGGGTTCTGTATCGCGCCCTATTTTCTTCCTCTACATTTTCTAACCCCCGTCCTGCCCTTCGATTGACAGACCGTCTTTGGGTGTGCTTTCCCCCACAGAGACATTAGGGCCCACCTACCAGCAGCTGCAGAAGATGAAGCTGGACAAGAGTCCTTTTGTGGTGGTCTCGGTGGTGGGCCAGGAGCTATTGACCCATGGTTTCCATGGCGCCTCGGTGGTGGTGCTCGAGGCGGGGCTGAAGATTGGCACGTGCTCCTTGAAGCTGAGAGGCTCCGTCTTCTCAGCACTAAGCTCCGCCTACTGGTCGCTTGGCAACACAGAGAAGAGCACAGGGTACATGCAGCAGGATCTGGAAGTGGCCAAAACTCTAGGTGAGACTGGAGTGGAGAAAATGCTGAGGAGAGAGAAAGGCTGGCGTTTCTGTCACTAATAGCGTTATTAAACATTATAAAACATTATACTGTACTATGTTATGTATAATGAACTATACTAACCACCCTTGTCTCCTTTTCCCAGGTGATCAATCAGGAGAGTGTCGTGCTCATGGGAATCTGGGCTCTGCCCACTTCTCCAAGGGCAACTACCGGGAGGCACTGACCAATCACAGGCACCAGCTAGTGCTGGCAATGAAACTCAAAGACAGAGAGGTATGCCTATTAGCTGTATGTATGTGTTCAGGCGTGTGTTGTGTGTTTGTGTGAGTGTGTGCGTCTGTGTGTGTGATTGTGAGCATGTCTTTGTGGGAATACAACAGTTCGGTCAAGTCAGATAGATTCAACTATTGATTGTGTGACTGTGTATGTGTACGTAAACAGGACAGGCTCACACGCTAGGATATACTGTATATACAGGATGCGTGTGAGTGTGTGTGTATGTGTGTGTGTGTGTGAACAGGCCTGTCCCCTACACTTGGATACTGTGTGTGTGTGCGTGTGTGTGTGTGTGTGTGTGTGTGTGTGTGTGTGTGTGTGTGTGTGTGTGTGTGTGTGTCTATACACTGTATGTGTGTATCTGTGTGTGCGGAGTCGCATACTGTTGTCTGTAAGCCAGTGTAGTGTATCCTTGAGTTGAATTGTTCACGCCTTGAACGATTGAGAAGTAGAGACACAGTATTCTCCTCCGCCACACGCCCAGAAAGGCCTGCCAGTAAACCTTGAGCCTGTTTGCAGCTGAGGCTCTCAGACCTTGGAGATGTTCTTCTTTGTATCGGCATGTGTACAGTAGACCCAGGAGAGAGCGTAAGAGCCTCATTCGTCCTTCCTATTATGGGGCTTCACGTTACGAAGTAGTAACGAGCCATGAAGAGTGTTCCTCTTTGCTTTAGGCCGCTGCTTAACTCGGCTCTGCTTTTCTGCTGAATCACTTCAGACAGTTTGGAGAACCATACCTAATTAGCTTGCTGTCACAGATTAGAGTTTGGGCTGCAAATGTCTGAAAACACAAAGTCAACCTGTCAAGCGGTCCTTTCCTGGGTCTTCATTGAATTACAAGATACTGGGCGCCACTGTGTGTGTGTGTGTGTGTGTGTGTGTGTGTGTGTGTGTGTGTGTGTGTGTGTGTGTGTGTGAGAGAGAGTTTCCCTGTCTTTTTGAAGTTATTAGCTAGCTGTGATGTTGTGCCTGGGGCAGTCCTAGCCCTCAGGGTACTGGAGAAGTACTAGATACGGCAAAGAGATGCTTGATGTGTGTGCTTGTGTGTTTTTGTGTGTGTGTCCTTGGGCAGTGAAGCTTTGGTGTTGTGTGTGTGTATGTGTGTGTGTGTGTGTGTGTGTGTGTGTGTGTGCTTGCGTGCGTGCGTGTGTGTTTGTGTGTGTGTGTATGTGCATGTCTTAACTTAACACAGCTAAGTGTTGTGTAGTGCACATCGTGGTCTTCTATATGAGCCCTTCTAAGTGGTGGTCAGTCAGATTAATAGGGGGGTGGGATTATTGACCTTTGCCTCTCAGTCCCACCACTGACCCCTCACAAGCAGCTTAGGATGACTCACCGCCACGTCAGCTGGATGGAGTGCCTCAGGGGTCTCTGCTTCAAGGAAGGAGAGCGTTTAGGAGAGGGCTGTGGTTCTCGTATGGGTGCTGTCCCCCCCTCTCTGGGACTACACTAATCAACTCCACCGTACTCACATCCCACGTGTGTGTGTGTGTGTGTGTGTGTGTGTGTGTGTGTGTGTATGTGTGTGTGTGTGTGTGTGTGTGTGTGTGTGTGTGTGTGTGTGTGTGTGTGTGTGTGTGTGTGTGTTTGTGTGTCCGTGGTCATTTAGTAGCATGTGATTACATTCAGGATTCAGCAAGGTCAATAGAATAGCTGCCACTAAGATGAATGAGGGTTTGACCAAGTTTGTTCTTATGGAAGCAGCATGTCTGTGGGTTTTTCTGGATGTGTGTCTGTGTGTGTGTGTGTGTGTGTGTGTGTGTGTGTGTGTGCTAGTGTGGTTAGAAAGGCCACCATACATCATTCTGTGTGTCTCTTTGTCTGGTCCTGTGTGTGCTTAACGCTTGTAGGGGAAGAGGATCGAATAGAGACACAATGGTCGTCGGTCAGAGTGTTTGTTTGTGTTTGTTGATATGTTTGAGTATGCATGCTCAGGCGTCTGCATTTCCCTTTATTTGTTTGTTTGTCTACGAGTGTTTGCGGTAAGGTGATGTGTGTACTGTAACAATTGTTTTGGGTGTGTGTGTGTGTGTGTGTGTGTGTCTGTGTGTCTGTGTGTGTGTGTGTGTGTGTGTGTGTGTGTGTGTGTGTGTGTGTGTGTGTGTGTGTGTGTGTGTGTGTGTGTGTGTGTCTGTGTCTGTTCAGAGCCTTCGAGGCACTTACGACAGTGATGAAGGCTGGGCTTGACAGATGATTATTGAGTTTTCTCACCAGGAGCCCAAGGCTACTCACACACACACACACACACACACACATCAATGACTAGCCGCTCCACATGTGGCGGCTCCGTGTGGCTTTAGTGCGTGTCTTATTTAGTTGGTTTAAAGCTACTCTAAGATAAGTGGGAGCCATAAATACAAAGCACACAGACACACGCAATCTTTCATAGGCCTGCGTCATGCAGAAAGGTCCTCAGAGTGTGCAACCTTTTGTCTTGAGGTTTAACTGGAGCGGGTGGGGTTTTGATGTTGTGCCATGCAAGGACAGGATTGCAGGCATGTTTCATCAGGGTAACTGCACAAACAGAAATGTAATTCTTGAACAAAATATTCTAGAAAAAGTTCAGATTAACTGCACGACGGCTGATTTATTCCAGCCACCTTCTTCCCATCACACCAAGAGAGATGGTGATAACAAGGACAGAGAGCGAGGGGAAAAGAAAGAGAAAGAAACTTGGTGACAGACAGATAAGTTAATGGACAGAAATAGAGAGAGAGGAAGAAAGAGAGAGAGGGGGAGAGGAGAGATGGAGAGATAGAGCAGAGAGAGAGAGACCGAGTAAGAGAGGAGAGAGAGGAAAGAGAGAGCGATAGCGAATGAGAGAGAGAGCGAGAGAAAAACTCTGAGGAAACAATGAATGGATGAGCCAACTACTATCCCACACCATTAGATTCTATCTTTTCTTTTTTACCTCCTATCCCTCCTGTACTCCAGGTGTGGGGCACAGTGTCTGCTGGCTGTGGGGAGCTCATATATTCAGGCGTGCTGGGACGTCTCATTGGTCCATCCGTCTCCATCTCGCTGTCCCTGTGTCATTTCCCGTCCCAGTGCAGGGGCAGGAGACCCCGTTAACATCCTTTACTCTGTCTGAGAGCAGTGTGTGACTCCCTAGTTAACACACACGCTCTGGGGACCTGTGGCCTCCACTTATCTCTCCCTGCCCTCTCTGAGCCTCTCTGTCTTTTTCAGTGCCAAGGGAACGGGTTGTCTCTGACGCTGTCTTATGCCCTGCTTTCCCTCTTACATGTCTTTTTTAATGTCTGCGTCCCTCCTATCTTGCCTCTGTGATGGTGTGTGTGTGTGTGTGTAAAGATGTGTAGGTTTATGAACAAATGAGCAGACACCCACTGTCCCATGCTCGTAATTGCCAGTTGAAGAGTGTCTTCATTCTTCATTGTCACAAATTCTCTCCTCCTCTTCTCCCGATCCGGTCTCTTACGCTCCCTGCCAGTGTAGGATGAGCACACATGCAGTGTGTGTGTGTGTGTGTGTGTGTGTGTGTGTGTGTGTGTGTGTGTGTGTGTGTGTGTGTGGTGTGTGGTGTGTGTAGTGCTGGGAACAGGGTGGGTTCTTGAGGGACATCCACCACTTGTCTGGTCAGCTGTCTCCACACTCAGACCCATCCTGCTTGTCCTTCAGTAAATCCTGCTGCAGGACACAATGCTGAGGCACACGTCCTAGACAACTGTGGAAGGAACAGTGAGAGTGACCACGGGAAAGAAACATACAATTAAACATGATGCTCCCCTCCTTTTTGCCTCTGCGGGTGCGTGCACACGAAACACACACACACACACACACACACACAGGTTTGTCCGAATACTAATTTGATGTGGGAAATGTTCTGAAAGGTCAGTTTGGATGTTCATAGCGTCGGTTCCCTACAGAGGGTGCGGGGCTCGCTCATTATGGAAGACGCTACAACCCGCGATGACCGAGAGACCACCACCAGTACAGGGCCTCCAGATACCCAGGAGGTGTGACGCTCAGACACACTGATCTGGGGTCACCTCCACCAGCGCTGCCAGTGGAATGCAGGCACACTCACACATAACAAGCTCTAACAAAAAATTATATTTATAACAGGAGTTCAAATATTCTTATTATCCAGGAAAATGTAATGTACCGTTACAGGTCCCGTTAGTCTGTTTTAGGTTGTAACTGATTGTGATGCTCTTGCACAGTCACATTCTTAGTAAATATACTGTATAGTGCATGTACATAATAAAAGGTGATTCTGATTCTGATTCTAAAAAGGGAAGACACATTTTTCCAACTTCAAAACGTTGCAGGTTGAATGTCCCTATATTCAGCCTGAACAGAAACTCATACGTTTCTAAGTTAAGTTT
>CM030172.1:26645756-26648256 GCA_017639675.1 Aplochiton taeniatus | reverse complement strand
TGGCCAGCCATAAGCAGTGTGTGCTGCTGGCGCGCCAGACCCAGTGTCAGCTGTCTGAGGCACGACAGCTGGGCAACATGGGGGCCGTGTACACGGCGCTGGGGGACTTCAACAACGCTGTGCAATGCCACGAGCAACATCTGGACATAGCCAAGGTACCGCCCTGCTCCGGATAACTTCAGGGAGCCATTCCCCTCATAACTGGACATTATTGATTATTGAGACAAAATTGCTTTCCTTTTTGGTATGCTTTGAATCCACTTTCCTCCCAGTTCTTTGTCGTTGTTTGTTCGACTGGTATTGTGATCGCTTTGCTAATGGCAGACCCTGGAGAATCGGGGTGAGGAGGCGCGGGCCTACAGCAACCTGGGCAGTGCCTACCATTCCCGCCGGGACTTTGACAAGGCTGTGTCGTACCACATGCGTGTGCTGGAGCTGGCCCAGGAGCTGGGAGAGAGGGCCATCGAGATGAGAGCCTACGCTGGCCTGGGCCACGCTGCCCGCTGTATGCAGGTAGACATGACCTCCTCCACTTTCACTAACCCTTACTACAGCAGGTAGACATGACCTCCTCCACCTTCACTAACCCTTACTACAGCAGGTAGACATGACCTCCTCCACCTTCACTAACCCTTACTACAGCAGGTAGACATGATCTCCTCCACCTTCACTAACCCTTACTACAGCAGGTAGCCATGACCTCCTCCACCTTCACTAACCCTTACTACAGCAGGTAGACATGATCTCCTCCACCTTCACTAACCCTTACTACAGCAGGTAGCCATGACCTCCTCCACCTTCACTAACCCTTACTACAGCAGGTAGACATGATCTCCTCCACCTTCACTAACCCTTACTACAGCAGGTAGACATGACCTCCTCCACCTTCACTAACCCTTACTACAGCAGGTAGACATGATCTCCTCCACCTTCACTAACCCTTACTACAGCAGGTAGACATGATCTCCTCCACCTTCACTAACCCTTACTACAGCAGGTAGACATGATCTCCTCCACCTTCACTAACCCTTACTACAGCAGGTAGACATGATCTCCTCCACCTTCACTAACACTTACTACAACAGGTAGACATGATCTCCTCCACCTTCACTAACCCTTACTACAGCAGGTAGACATGACCTCCTCCACCTTCACTAACCCTTACTACAGCAGGTAGACATGATCTCCTCCATCTTCACTAACCCTTACTACAGCAGGTAGACATGATCTCCTCCACCTTCACTAACACTTACTAAAGCATGTAGTACATCTGAGAATTAATAGCACTGCACACTCTATTTGTCAAACCCAAATCCTCTCTGCTTGACTCCCAGCTTTTCTGAGCTAGACTGGGGATAGTGCCAATGATGTGATAGATATTATCTCCAATTTTCCCAGTCAAAAACAGAGACGCAAGAGAACCTATGACAACACACGGACACATAGAGTATTTTTGGCTGTACTCTACTCTATGGGAAATAGTATTGTCTTATAGTATGTTTATAGTGTGTAGGAGGGTATTGTTGAGATCCGTGGTTGCCTTCTGAAATTAATTCCCATGTTTCTGTCCCCACGTTCTTAAGTGTCTGGTGTTCCTTCCTCCTGCAGGACCTGGACCGAGCAGGGCAGTTCCACCAGCACCAGCTGGAACTAGCCCAGGAGCTGCAGGACCGGGCCGCCCAGGGGAGAGCCTCCTCCAACCTGGGTAAGAGCCCAACTCACAGGGGGTGTCTTCCCACGATATCCACACACTTAGTGAGATAGAATGGACAGGGATGTGGCACTTGAGAAACCATGAGAGTGGGCTGTGACTTGATGGTGATGCTGAGGACGCTGCCTGGCCTGTGGGCTGTGCTGCCAGTGAGCCCTCCTGCTCCTCTGGCTGTCAGGAAAGCTCTTAACCCTACGTGTACCACCGTCTTCTTCCGTCGCCCATTCGCCGGCCCGTCATTCGGCTGTCTCCACAGCCACTCAGCAGCTGTGGACCCGACTTACTCAATGCTGTATCGATTAGTCCAGGAGACAACAAGCTCAACCACACACACTGTCCAGCTGTCTCTCTCTCACACACACACGCACACACGCACACACAAACACAAGCACGCACGCACACACACACACACACACACACACACACACACACACACACACACACACACACACACACACATACACACACACACACACACACACACGCGCGCATGCACACGCACACACACATTCTAAAGATTGGTGCTTTGCTGTCGAGCCTTCACTGAGACCAGCCCAGAAGTGCATTAGGTTTGTTGACAAGTTTAAAGTTTAGTCGTTCTTTCGATAGTGGTTGTGTGGGTAACTTCCCTTTTGAATTTGATAGAGACATGCAATAAGAAGTGTTCATTGTTGTTTCGTCCTGAGGGCTGGTAATTCCACACGAGGAAGATGATGGTGAAAAAGATACTGCTGCTGCATCCCTCACCTTCTCCATCCCAATGCCTGTGCTACTCCTCTTTCTCCTCTT
>CM030172.1:26523256-26640756 GCA_017639675.1 Aplochiton taeniatus | reverse complement strand
GACTTATTTGAGTTATTTTGGGGTTATTTTAGTTTCTATTCATCATTTAAACGTGTGATTCACGGTGTGAAGTTCTATGCGGTGTCTTTTGGGTTGTATAGACTAAACTAAAGACTCTGTCCGGGCCGTGTCTAGGTATTATGAGCAGGACCTGGCCTTGGCCAAAGATCTCCAGGACAAGCTGGCCCAGGCCAAAGCCTACTGTAACCTGGGCCTGGCCCACAAGGCCCTGGGTCAGTACAACCAGGCGGAGGAATGCCAGAAATACTTGCTGTCACTGGCCCAGGCCCTGGGAAACACACAGGTGATTCTCTTCCATCCTCACGGCTCTTCTCAAACAGTACTGTGTGGATATGTGTGTTTGTTTGTTTGTGTGTGTGTGTACGATTGAGAGAGGAGGATATTCAATGAAGAATGATATGGTATTGATTATTGATGTGCGTGTGGGTGTGTGTGTATGTGTGTGTGTGTGTGTGTGTGTGTGTCATCAGGCAGTGTTTCGGGCCTTTGGGAACCTGGGGGATGTGTTTGTGTGCCGGGGCGACGTCCTGGGGGCCGTGAAGTTCTACCAGCAGCAGCTGAGCCTTGCTCAGAAGGTTAAAGTTCCGAAAATGGAGGCCGATGCCTACTCAGCACTAGGATCTGCCCACAGGTAATCCTATTGGGCAGAAGATGGTTCTCCCTGTTCTTGTAGTTTGTCTATTTGTCTCTACCCTTATCACATCTTTTTTCTTTTACAAACATCTGCCAGCAAATCATGCCTTATCTTAGTTTAAACCTTTCTTTAAAATGGCATGAAGTCGAGGGCTATAGCCTGGTTAAAATGTCATGTTCTTAATTTGACTCTGACCCCTCCCTCTCAGACTCCTCCGTCAGCTGGACTTGGCCTTGTCCTTCCACAGCCAGGAGCTGTCTGGTCGCAGGGCTCTGGGTGACCAGCAGGGGGAGTGCTGCGCCCTGGGCCACCTGGCTGCCGTGCACATGGCCCTGGGCGACTACACCACGGCCTTCCAGTGCTACGAGGGCCAGCTGGGCCTGGCACAGGGCCTCCGTGACGCCAAACTGGAAGCGCAAGTCCACGGCAACATGGGCATCACCCGGATGAACATGGGCCTGTTTGAGGAGGCCATCGGCTACTTTGAGCAGCAGCTAGCAATGCTGCAGCAGCTGAGCGGGGCGGAGAGTGTCCTGGACCGGGGGAGGGCCTACGGGAACCTGGCCGACTGCTACGACACGCTGGGGGACTTTGAGGAGGCCATCCAGAACTTTGAGAAGTACCTGACGGTCGCTCAGAGCCTCAACCATGTCCAGGACCAGGAGAAGGCCTACAGGGGGCTGGGCAACGCACACAGGTAAGGAGGAGCACACACCTCCAACCAGGAATACCCTTTCACCTTTTTGGGGCAGCGATTGTTTTCTTCTTCAAAAACAACATGGAGCATAGTGGGTAGTTGGAGTCTTTTCTGTCTGCCTCTCTAACAGTTGTTCAAACAATACAATTATTATGTGGAGCATTGTCTGCATTTAATTCAGCTTTGCATGTGTTGTGTCTTAGTGTTTGCATCATGCTCATCATCCATAATTACTGAGGACGCTCTGCACTCAAATTCGGATGTGTGCAGCAGACACCACCAGACAGTACCCACACAAACACCCCCACGGTGATCTACATATAGCACACACATACACATGCGTGCGTGCACACACACACACACACACGCACATACAACCCCCTGCCCCCCCCTTCTCTCCTTGTCTGTATAAATGCAGGGCTAATGAAGGGAGAGA
Source organism: Aplochiton taeniatus (assembly GCA_017639675.1). Lineage (NCBI taxonomy): Eukaryota > Metazoa > Chordata > Actinopteri > Galaxiiformes > Galaxiidae > Aplochiton > Aplochiton taeniatus. The sequence continues at coordinate 26,638,968 of CM030172.1, read as the reverse complement.
TTAAGGGTTGTTTGTCTCCTTCCCAGTGATGTAGGATCCCAGACAGGTGGCTTTCATCTAGTGCTCTATCACCTTAATGTTAGCCGGCAGAGCAACAAGGCTCCATGATGGCTTTCCTTTATCCCGCCGTAATAGTCCGCCTGGTCTGCTCCCCTGAGTGGGAACGAGAGAATAATGAGGGGAGAGTAGCAGAATGTTACTGATAAAAGAAACAGCAGAGCTTGATATAGGCTTTGTAGACGTTGTTTCTTCTTCTATGGTCGTTCCATTTCCCCCCTGAGGAGTAGTTGTGTTGCTGCTGCTAAATCGAAATGTCCTGTTCGTTATTGGCCAATTTGTTCTTCTTGTTTGTCTTTGTAAATTGCCTGTGAGTAGGGCTCAGTGGAGAACAAGAGGGCCTTGATGTTGAGAGGCACAAGTGGTTTATGATTTATTTTTTTCAATATTGTAGACGTATCTCCAGCATTTCTGAAAAGAGCTGGTTGCCGTAGGGACCAAGGAAAGCAGTGCTAAACTCCTTTGTCTCCCCTTTTCTATCTGGCTTCCATTGCCCTCTTCTAATTTTTTGTCTCCATCGAATAATCATCTATTTATCTCTTTTCTCTTTCTTTCCCTTTCTGTATATGCCATCTTGCCTCATTGATCTTCTCCCCTTGATCCATTTCTCTCACTCTCCATTTCTTTAACTCTTAGTCTTCACCCACTCTCTGTATATCTGTGTGCTCTTCTCTTCTCTTCTCTTCTCTTCTCTTCTCTTCTCTTCTCTTCTCTTCTCTTCTCTTCTCTTCTCTTCTCTTCTCTTCTCTTCTCTTCTCTTCTCTTCTCTTCTCTTCTCTTCTCTTCTCTTCTCTCAACATCCTTAACCTTCCCTCTTTGATCTTACTCTCCCAACAGGTCTCTGGGTAGTCTCCAGCAGGCGCTGGTCTGCTTTGAGAAGCATCTGGTGGTGGCCCATGAGCTAGGTGGAGAGGGCGGGGGCAAGGCCCAGGCCTACGGGGAGCTGGGCACCCTCCACAGCCAGCTGGGGAACTATGAACAGGCCCTGTCCTGCCTGGAGCACCAGCTCAACATCGCCCGCACTGCAGGGGTAAGCCTAATAAGCAGCTGTCCTTCAAGCCCCTAGTCCAAAAAAAAGCGGTAATTGGAAACGTTATGATGATAACAATTTCCATGACCTTTAGTACAGCCATTCCCAAACAATGCCACCGCCCAATTTGAAATCTTCTGTGGCTCACCCAAACCTGTAATCACAGCTCTGATCAACGCACAAGACTAAGAAGAAGTATTTCACCATATATACAGTATATTTTTTATTTAAAAAACTATTCAATATGAACGTGGGCCTACGGCAATGCAACGAGATATAAGATACGTTCTGGATCAAAAATAGTTATCAAGCAGACGCATTTAAATCCCATGGAATTGTTTTATAAGTTCTGATTACTTTTGTAAATGTAAATATTTAATCATAAATTATTTATGGTAATTTCAAACTGAATAGAAAAATTGAAAATGAAAAACATTTTATTGATTTACTGGAAATTACCTCTTGGAGCCGCGGCCCAGACTTTCGGAATCGCTGCTTTGGTAGATTCAGCTCAAGTTTAGCTGGTTGTTACTGCTGAAGTTCTTGTGTCTCCCAGGACCAGTCACTGGAAGGAGAGGCGAGTGGCGCACTGGGAGGAGTTTATCAGCAGCTGGGAGACAACGAGACGGCGCTACAGGTTGGGACTAAGTACTTCCTCAAGATACAAAGAGCTGATTCATGGTTTATGCTCAATAAGAAAATCCACCCTGAAACCATCCAGTGATTGAACCCTCTCTGAACAGTGGCACCAGAGGGCCTTGGATATAGCGGAGCAGACGGGATGTGGGAGGAGCCAGGGGCGGGCATATGCTAACCTAGGAGTGACGTATGAGGCCCTCGGAAACTACGAGAGGGCGGTGGTGTTCCAGGAGCAGCATCTGAGTGTGGCGGCACAGACCAATGACCTCACATCTAAGACACTGGCCTATGGAAGCTTGGGGAGGACACACCACGCGCTCCAGAACTATGAACAAGCGGTCATGTACTTGCAGGAAGGTGAAAAAACAGTTTTTGTGTGTTTAATTAAGTGAATAATAAAAAAAATTCAGTTCATATAAACAGAGCAGATGTATCATCAAGTGTTGTTTGGAGGCGCACACCCTCAAGAGAGGGTTTCATTTATTTGGCAGGTACAGTGTAGTCCAATATTTATATACAGTATTTTCCAGTTATAGAGGTATGTTTTAAACCTTAACTTTTCAGTCAGGCTTTTATTTATTCTGTCTAGAGCTATAAAATAATTTGATGTTTTGTTTTGTTTTGGCTTAAGCACATGGTACATTTTATTTTGTATTTAACCATAACATGACAATAATCCAGGGGAGTCCGACACCTTATCTGCTAATAATACACATGCACACATTGAAGTAATTAAACGGCACACAGACACACACATTAGAAACACAGTATTACTGCTTTTGAGGCACATACACACACACACGCACGCACGGACGCGCACACACACACACGCACACACACACATACACACACACATTGAAGTCAGCAAACGGCATCTTCCCTCCATTTCCTATTTCAAGTGAGCAGTTTGTTTCATTTATGAGCTTCCTTTAGGCCGCATTTAGCCTGTAAAACATGGTCACGGCCTGTCACCTCAATCCTGACTCCCTGCTTTTTAATTGATCATTAACTCAACAGGGAGGAAGGAGAGTGTATGTCAGGTTAGTGGCGGGAAAATCCGGGTTCATGTGCTTCCAATTAGGCCTGCTGACTGATGGGGAAAGAGAAACAGAGAGACAGAAGCAACATCACAGAGGCAACCTGGAAGAACGAGGAGAAGCTGCCAAGTGTAGGATGAATGAGATGAGGACATTTGAAGAGTTTTCACCCAGACCGAGAGTGTAATGAGAAATAAATAGGCCCTGAATGTTGGCTTCCAAAGCTGGAAGTTGAAGCACTGTCAACATGAGAAAGACTGACAAAGGGTACGGGAAAGACAGAGATGGAGAGAGCAGTAGGGGGAGAGGCTGGGAAAGGATGTGATTGACAGGTGAACAGTAGACCAGACAGATCGATAGACATCTTGTTGTTGAGACTCAGCTTGGTGCTCTACACTCCACGGCTGTTGTTGTGACATGTTTGGTCCTGCTTTGTTTGGTCGAGTCATGCCTCCTTCATATGCTGCTGTGTTTTCTCACTCTGAGTGACGGCATCTTTTTATCACTCTGTTTATCTCTCCCTCCTTGTGTCTCTCTTTCTGTCTATCTCTTTCTATTCCTCTCTTTCTTTCTTGCCCTCCCTTTCCCAGGTCTGCGTCTGGCGGAGCAGTTAGGTAGGAGAGAGGAGGAAGCCAAGATTCGCCACAGCCTTGGTCTTTCTCTGTGGGCAAGCGGAAATCTTGAGGAAGCTCAGCACCAGGTGTGTGTTTGTATGTTCATAGGTTCATTTCTGAGGTCCTTTTCAATAGTACTGATAGGTAGTAGGAATTAAGTGTAGTCGAAAGCTATAACAGTTCACCTTGCTTGGCATTGTGTAGAAAAGCCATTTACCAGCTAAATCTATTACCAATTATAATAATATTCAGAGTGTTTGTCAAACATAAAAGTTAAAGGACATGTAAAGCGTGTGAATGTGTGTGTTGGATTTGAGGGAATCCTCAGACTATGTGTTGGTTGTTTGCCAACAGCTGGGCTTGTCTGGGATGACAGAAGTGAATCAATTAGATGCCAAAAGAGGGATAAACCTTTTTCAGACAAGCATGCCTGCCCACATACATACTTACAAACACACATGCACACACACACACACACACGTTATAAGTGTTACCAGCTATCAGTGAAGAATCTTTCCATGTTGCTGTAAGTAATGACTGTAATTTGGCTGTCAGACTTGGACAAGGTATGCATATGTGCACACGTACATGAGCAAGCTGTATTTTCCTACCCTGCTAGATATACCCTTCCTCTAGATAGACATCCATCCAAACTCTTTGTGTTATGTTGATGGTCAGCTTAATACCTCAGTCTCTGGTTCATTAAATACATTGAAAGTGGGAAAAGAGGGTGAATCTATGGACCTGTGGGTCCCATGTCATTTATTAGCTTTTTTTTTATCACAGGCTTGTACTGCCATCTATTGGCCAATGCATTTATTTCAAATTGTGTGGTCTATTTAACAGCAACTTAGTTGACAGATTTCTCATTGAAATATGACTTACTGTCATAATGTTAGTTGTACAAATGTAGGATAAATAGCTCTTTTTATTTTGTGTGTTTTAGTTGTACCGATCATCTGCATTATTTGAGACGATCCGTCACGATGTTCAGCACAGTACCGACTACAAACTCTCCCTCTTTGATCTCCAAACCAGCTCCTACCAGGCGCTCCAGCGAGTGCTTGTCAGCCTTGGTGAGGGCACCATTCTCATTCCATTCTGAGACTCCCTCACCGACTCATTAGTTTCCTCTTTCCTGCGTTTCCTTGCTTTGTCATCCTGTCACCTTCACCTCCTTGACCTCATCCCTGTATCCCCCTGTCTCCGGCCCTACCAGGCCACCATGACGAGGCGTTGGCAGTGGCCGAGCGAGGTCGTACCCGAGCTTTTGCCGACCTCCTGGTGGAGCGCCAGACTGGGGGTCAGCAGGTGGTGAACTCTGACCCCTACACCCCAGTCACGGTGGAACACATTCTGGACACGGTCAACAGCCAGAGGGCTCTGGTTCTCTACTATTCTCTGGCAGCAGGGTATCTGTACAGCTGGCTACTGGCGCCAGGGACAGGTACAAACACACACACACACACACACACACACACACACACACACACACACATACACACACACACACACACACACACACACACACACACACACAAACCTACCCACAGACCACACACCATAGTTTTGTCTCAAGTTCCACACATCCGCTTTCTCCTGTGGTTGCCTGCAGGTTCCTTATATCTGAGGCGTTAAAAAGTTGTTATAGACTAATATTGAATGACAATATTGCATTGTGATTGCATCAAACATACAGGTGCACACACACAACCCTCGTGCCAAATTCTTCTGTTTTCCTTCTACGACAGGTATCGTGAAGTTCAATGAGGTGTACCTGGGAGAGGGCGGAGTCGAGGCCTCCGAGTTCCAGGAGGGCGGGGCTGGAGACCCAGGGGAAGGGGCGAGTGGACCAGCCTGTCTGTCATTGGACCAGTACATCTCCAACGCCAGGGAGGCTCTGGGAGTGGATAGTCATTACAGCAGGTATGGACTGGGCATGACTGGTGGAATTTCTCACTGGAAGTCCCCACGCAGGCATCGATGGCTGTTTTATTACCAGACCATCTAGCACTTTGATGGGTGGAGTGGAGGAGAGAGGCAGATGAGAAAGAAAGTGCAATTTTAGCAGACTAGACCTGAGCAATATAGGGGGCGAGAGTAGTGCATATAAAAAAAATATTTGTAGTTGATCACTGGATTTCTTTTGGCCTATTATTTTCAGAGAGATAAAAGAGATTTAGTAAATATGAAAGAGTCTTACCCAGACTTTCCCAGACTTATTTCTCTCCTTGTATCCTCTTCTCCCCTTACGTTCTTGATCCTTCGTTCATCTACCCACAGCTCCATCTTTGCTTGGCACCAAAGGACTACTTTCTTAAATGACTTCCATGTGTCGTGTCTGCATGTTTCCCCAAACTCTTTCAGCTGAAAAAATACCCCACTGCAGTGGTGGGGCCGTAACCAGCGGCTACTGAAGATGAATGTGTGTCTGTGTCGTGTGGGTCTTGTGCTTCCATTCATTTAATAATGTTGATGTATTGATAACAGAATTATGTGCATTCATGTGGGAAGCTGTAATTCCTTCCCTTTGCAACCACAGAATCCTTCTCATTAAAATAAAACTGTTTGATAAGCCAAGTGTTCAGAGGACATCTACACTGTGTCCCCTAGTGTTCTGGGTAACAGGCCCTCATATTTTAAGCATGCACTTGTTCAGCCTGTTCTCAAAAAGCCCATTCTCCTCCATATGCAGTGACCACAGACCAAGCTCTACCGACCAATTCCTATATTTATTCAAAGTTGTTAAGAAAAGTTATTTACACATGGTATATCATTTTGATTACATTTTATGAGCAATAATGAACTCTTTCTAAAGCACAGAAATGGTTACTGGGAGTCACAAAGGACATTCTCGTTGATGGCCCTGCTCTGGTCTTAATGTACAGTATAGTATATGCTCCCTCTTGGTCATATCCTCCATGAGCACAATGTGCCCTTCTCTTCCGTTATTATGATTGTCAATTGCATTTGTCTATATATTCCAAAGACTTATATCATCATTGTATAAGCAGTCTCAAACATTGCCTTAAATAAACTGCTGGAAGTTTTTTCCCAGCTTAAAGACAGATGTTATGATGGTTAAGATGGTTATATTTAGCCCTCCTAGCTCATCCGTGGCCATTTCTTCAAATATTGACTCACTAGGTATAAATGTCAGACCCACTGTTTTGAAACGAGGTGTAAAACAGTCCAGTCTTGTTTGTCAGCTAAGGAGCATATTGTATCTAAAGCAAGATCTTTTTTTGTCATTTGCTGACATGAACAAAAAGTTATTAATACCATTAACTTAAGAATACCCTACCTCACTCTGCACCTGTCTTGGTTACATCAAGTACAAAATGATCCTGCAAGACTCTTAACAACACTGCTTAACTCTCCACTGTCTCTCCATCCCTCCACTCTGTCATCCTCTCTATCCCAGGGTGGGCTCCAGCAGCGAGACAGAGAGTGAGGCGGGGGATCTGTTGGAGCAGCAGTTTGAGGATCTCAACAGGAAGTTCACCTCAGCAACAGACCCTACCGGCTATGTGCGCATGGTTTCCAGGAATAATCTCTTCAACAGGTAACAAAATTGAGCGCAGACAGCTTCACACACACAATTACACGCGTTCTCTCAAACACACACGTGTTTCTCAAATGGCTCGTTGAACTAACCTCTTTGTGTGTGTGTGTGTCTCATGGAGGAGCTGCCAGAGTATGACCAGCCTGTTCAGTAACACCGTGTCCCCAGTGAGAGACAGCAACTCGTCCTCTCTGCCTCGCCGGCCCGTCAACTCTGGCAAGCCTCCTCTCCGAGCTCTCTACGACCTGCTCATCGCACCTATGGAGGGGGTATGTGTTTATTTTGTATGATACCAGTGTGTGTGCGTGTGTGTGTGTGTGTGTGCGTGTGTGTGCATTTGCGGTGTCATTGTTTATGTATGTGCGTGTTTACTTAAAAGTGGCAGCGCGCTCTCTGCTTATTGACATGCCTCCTCTTTGTCCCCCCTCCCAGGGCCTGATGCACAACAGTGGGCCGGTGGGCCGCCACAGGCAGTTGGTGGTGGTGCTGGAAGGAGAGCTCTACCTGGTCCCCTTTGCTCTGCTCAAAGGGAGCTCCTCCAATGAGTACCTGTATGAGCGCTTCAGTCTCATAGCCGTGCCTTCGCTGGCTAGTCTTGTGGTGCCTGCAAAGGTGGGTTACTGAGGGAAAGGTGAAACTACCATTCTCCTCTTTCCAGTAGTTTCTAGAACTCTAAATGTGTTTCGGTGTCCATGCGATTCATTACGATAGAGCAGGTCACAGATGTATTATGCGCACATACCCCTTTATAAAGTGCATGCACATTATGGATTATTTGTTTAAATAACTTCATATTCTATCTATCATAATAGCTTTGATGATAGCTTTAACTAATGTAGCTTTAACAACACATCCTCTCCTTTCTCAGCCCCACCCTCATCGTGGGGGTCACTTACTCTGTTCTGGCGGGGGCTCCATGGCTGCAGTGGTGGGTGCACCTTGCCTGCCCCCCATGGTTATGGACCGATGGCTGTGGGGGCCATTGCCTTCAGCCCAAGACGAGGCTCTCCGTCTGGGGGAGCAGCTGGGCTGTCACCCCCTCACAGGAGCTTCGGCAACTAAGGAGCGGGTCATGGCGGCCTTGACACAGGCCGAGTGTGTCCACTTTGCCACTCATATTTCCTGGAAGCTGGCTGCCTTGGTTCTCTCCCCAAGTCTGGACCATCCCAGGCGGGAAGGGTCCAGCTGCAGGCCCAGCAAGAGTTCTCCTTTTGGGGGTTCTGGTTCAGGCGAGACCGGGGATCAGGAGAGGAAAGGGAAGGGCTTGTTTCCAAAGAGTCTCAGCAGCCCGGCGAGGCTGAGGCTAGCCGAGGAGGAGAGCGAAGATGGCGAGAGTGTGTGTGACGTAGAGAGTGCGTGTGACAGTCCGCCCCTTCAAGACTTTTTGCTCACTGCTGCTGATATACTGGACCTGAGCCTGCCAGCCAAACTGGTTGTCCTAGGGTACGGCTCCTTAGCACCACTGCTCCTATTCACTGTATAAATGTTCATTAGATTCAAATGTTGTTAACCCATATTTTTATTATTTCAGATTTGTAAAACCATAAAAATCATTTAAAATAATCTAGGGGAAATAATGCAACACCTTTTTGTCGTCAGAGCCTAATCCTAACTCCCTGACTTTTTCAATTCGAATGACCCCTCAGGTCATACCAGGAGTCTGGTTGCCGGGTGACCGCTGACGGAGTGGTGGGTCTCACACGGGCCTTCCTAGCTGCAGGGGTCCAGTGTGTGTGTGTCTCTCTTTGGCCCGTCCCTGTGGTAGCCTCCAAGGTCTTCACATACACCTTCTACCATGCCCTGCTCAACGGGACCAAGGCCAGTGCAGCGCTGACAGAGGCTATGAAGGCGCTCCAGAGCAGTCCTCAGCTCTCACACCCCTCCAACTGGGCTGGTGAGTGTCCAACGGCAAACACACCCCCACATGAACATACACCTACCCAGAGTTTCACAAACAAGCCCTTTGGTTTAGCAATGTGATTATGTTGTATTTCTAGCCCCATGTGATATATCATTTTAGGGGGTGGGGGTTATGCTGTTTGCCACCATGACACCATTGTGTGAAGTTAGCAGGAATCCTCAACACACTAATCATGTATTTTCCTTTCGTCTGCAAATGTGTTTATAACTCAGTGTTTTCTCTTATATCTTCTTTTTGGTTGCCTATGCACAGAGAGGCTGTTTGCAATCCTGCATATCTATGTTACACTTCAAATATTCTCCAATTTGAATTTTTTTTCATTCATGCTTTAGCCACAACATTTCTGTATTTCCTTTTTTATTGGTGTCTACAGGCTACATTCTGATTGGAAGTGATGTTAAGCTGAACAGCCCAATGTATCTAATTGGCCAGGCCTTGACCGAGATCCTCCAATACCCAGAGAGGGCACGGGATGCCCTGAGGGTCCTACTTCACCTGGTAGGAAACTACTTTACCACACCTTGTTTAATATTAGTGTTATTATAGCCTACTGTCAGGAAGTAACATAACACAGATAGGTATGTACAGTACTTACAGTATACAGTCAATTTACTATTCAATATACTTCAATACATCTCTATCCACCTCCCATGTCTGACCGTTAAACTTTTAATCCTGTTTATCTTTCCTGTCATTGTCTTGTCTCTCCCAGATTGAGAAATCTTTGCAGCGTATCCAGAGTGGTCAGTGCAACCCCATGTACACATCACAGCAGAGCGTTGACAACAAGGTGTGTGGGTGTGCTTACACATAGAGCTGAGTCTGGATAAGCCTGGATGTCTATATATATATGGGGGTCTGACTGGCTGTTGTTATTGTTGTCAGCTGAGTCCGTTTTTCTTGTTTGGTCAGGTTGGCGGTGTGCCAGGTTGGCAGGCCCTCCTCTCGGCAGTGGGGTTCCGTTTGGAGTGTTCCAGTACCGGTACTGGTGGGCCTGCCGCGGTGTTCTTCCCCACAGCGGACCCAGGGGACCGGCTGCAACAGTGCAGCACCACACTACAGTCTCTACTGGGTACTGCAGTGTATTGGGGAATCCAGCAGCTTTCGAGTTGTCGACTCCATTTAAATATCAGTCATTTGAATAGTATGATTAGGAAACAGATGAATAATGAAAATCTTTAACAATCATCAAAAGGCAGTGCAAAACTTACACAAGCTGTCTACCCTTCTGTAAACCAGGTCTTCCACCTTCAGCTCTGCAGGCTCTCTGCAAACTGGTGACAGCTTCTGAAACCGGGGAACAGCTCATCAACAAGGTAGGCCTTGGATCCTCAACACACTCCCACGTTCAAGGTCAAAAACACACACAAGTTATTACCAGAGGTCGTGAAGTTGTAGTGCTGCGACACAACATAACATTTTGTAGAGTCTCGCTTTTCGTCTAGTTCTTGATTGGATAAAATAACCAGGCCCACAAAGGTTTTCATCAGTCAATGTCATGGTCCAAACATGGCTGTTTTCCCTGCTTAGTCAGGTCCGTCTCTCAAAGCCATCTATTATGTTAAATTACTAAATCTATCTCTCCCTTCTCTGCCATCTACCCACCTCATGAAGGCGGTTAAAAACATAGTTGGATTGGTAAGTTATGCGTGTAAATAGTGTGCTAGCTGACTTGGCTTCAAATACACCGCTAAAGCTTAGTAAAGGTCACATAGGACTTCAGGAGTTAATGCATCTTGTGGTTTGTGGTGATTTAGAATGTCTATAGATCTCTGAGATTTTCTCCATCTTTCCCCATCCGCTCTGCATATTTTTTCGACTCCTCTTTCTCCTTCCTCTGTCAACCCCACCCACCACCATCACCACCTACCAAAGCTCCACCAGGTGCTGGTGCAGTTGCAGTCAGGTGAAAAGGAGCAAGATTTCTCAGTGGCCCTCATTCAAGTGTCAATTAGCGTGCAACTCTGGAGACTTCCTGGCTGCCACGAATTCCTTGCTGCTCTTGGTAAGCTGTCTAGAAATAGAAGTACATTTTCAGATTATACTTGTATAAAAAGGTTATATATACAGTATACTGTGTGTGTATATATATATATATATATATATATATATATATATATATATATATGCACTTGCTAAGATCTGCTGCCAGGTCAGCAGAATAGTGAAGAATATAATAAACATCCTGTTATCTCGTGTTATCCTCTTTTCTCCCACGCTACCCTCGTCTTCCCCTCTCTTCTCTCTTTCCATTTGGCAGGATTTGACCTGTGTGAAGTGGGCCAGGAGGAGGTGGTGCTGAAGACAGGCAAGCAGGCTAGCAGACGAACCATGCACTTTGCCTTGCAGTCTCTTCTTGCACTTTTTGGTGAGAACTGATAGCGCCTTCCAATCCCATTGAACGCTCACTATGTGTTCCTGATATGCTCATCTGATTTATGCATCTTTCCATCCCTGCCTAGATTCCACTGAGCTTCCCAAACGCCTCAGCCTAGACAGCTCCTCCTCCCTGGAGTCTCTGTCCTCCTCTCAGTCTACCTCTCAACCCCACTCCCTCCCCCTGTCCCTGAGCTGCTACCCACCCCAACCTCCCTTCTCCTCTCCACTCTGCCCGGACAACCTCTCCTGCGACGCCGTCTCTGTCTACAGCCTCAGCTCGCTGGCCTCTTCCCTCAGCTTCCTGTCCCGGCCCGAGCCGGCAGGAAGTGACACAGTCAGCCAGCGATCCCGCCAGCTCGACCTGGAGCGACACAGCGGAGGGGCGGGGCTCTTTGCATCACAACGCCAAGCGGGGAACATGGGCAGAGGGCGATTGACTAATCATGGAGGATTACAGTCAGGACTGGAAGGAGAGGAAAAGGAGTATGAAGGCTTCTCCATCATAAGCAGTGAGCCGCTAGGAGTAGGAGGGAGGGACTGTGACACCCTGCCCCTTCCCGGTGGGCACAAGCATAAACGAGGGGGTGCTGGGAGAGGGGCTTCAGGGGGGCGAGGGTACCCCATGTCTGTCTCCTGCAAGGGGAGTGTCAGCACACCGACCTCCCCAATGAAAGCCCCCCCAATACCCCCTGTAGCTCCCAATCCAATGCTAATCCCTGAAAGGTAAGATGGATTAGCTATGGTTAAAAGCAGACTGGAATAGTCTTATTTTCGAAATTCTAGATTTTTTAAACTTACTTGGTAAATCTTTACAGAGTAAATCCTTATCCTTAAAAGGAAAGTAACTTATTTATATGTAGAGAGATAACTATGCATTAGACAGTTAATATTCTAGGAACCAAATGTTATATTATGATGTCTGTAGCAGCTCATCACTCATCACTTACATGTGAATAAGGATGAATCACTAATTAACTGTGGTTCTGATTTAAAACCTGTACTGTGCAGTAATTGAATAATAATGCTGCATAAGTTTACATTTTAAATGAACTATGCAAATTACCTCTAAATGACTAAACAAATACAAAATGCTTGCTGTCTACTCTCTTCTAGCTCACGCTCTCACGGCAGTGGTAAAGGGAAGGTGAGCAGCTCCGAGTCAGATCAGTCCAGCACTGAGACAGACAGCACAGTCAAGTCTCAAGAGGAGAAGCCCCCCGCGGAGCCACTTGACCCCCAGGCACTGGCCCAGAAGATCCTCGAGGAGACCCAGAGCCACATGCGAGCTGTGGAGAGCCTGCAGAGGGCAAGTGGAGGAGCCCAGAACCTGGCAGGGTCTAAGGGGGTTGGGGCAGAGAGAACCAGGGAAAACTCGCCCTCCACTCCCAGCACTCCAATTATGACCCCTGGAAACTCTGGGTTTCGCCCATCTGAGACCAGTGCTTTTAGCAGGCCCGGTAGCAGATCAAGCATAACAGCCCGCTCCTCACCCCTCTCTATCCCGGTTTCGTTTCTCTCCCACTCCCACCCATCCCCCCTCCCAACCCGCCCTAACCCTCCCTCCCGCTCCTCATCTTTACAAAAGATCAGCTCTGGATACAACAGTCCAGCTCACTCCTCCTCCTCTGTCTCCTCAAGAGAGCGTTTGAATCGCCCTCATGCCATCCCATCCAACATCCTCTCCTCAGACTCCCAAACTCTGGCCCAACTCAAAGCAAAAAAACCTAGCCCACCATATACACCCCACATCTCACCCTCTCGCTCCTCTGGTAATATCTCCATCTCTCCCATCTCGGGCATCCCCTCACCTGCTTGTAGCGCCTCATCTCCAGCCATTTCCTACTCCTCTACAAGATCTACCTCAGCCTGCTCCAGCCCAGCTGAACCCCAAGAACTGAACCAGTTAAAGGGGGCTCCCCTAGACAACAAAGACCAGGCAATTCACAACCTGAAAACCTTCTGGGCCAATGCAACCCAGAAACAGGAGATACCAGGCCCAGACAATATACTGAGAGGAGGGGGTAAGAAGATGAGTACAGTTCAGAAAGATGTCTTGGGTTTGCTGAACCTCTCACCAAGGCACGGGGCTACCAGCCAGACTCAAGAAGGAGTCCCAGAGACAGGGTCTAGTAAGACTCCTAAAGGGCATCGAAAACTGGAAGCAGAACACCCTCCACCACACTCACTAAATACTACCACAAACTCTAAGAGCAGTAGTCCCAGTGTCCTCAATCACCCCATTAGACTCCCCTCTGGGAATGGCTACAAGTTCCTCTCGTCTGGACGGTTCTTCCCGTCTTCTAAATGCTGAGTGTTTGGAAAGATGCCCTGCTATTTAGAGAACAATTATTTCCTGTTTAATAGCTGGTCTATGATCTATGTTATGAAATATTCATGCAGTTGCAAGACCTGCTGAAGACAAATAAAAGAAAATTGAGGTTTAAATGATTTAATTTTCTGTTCTGTTATATTGAGAGTAAGACTATCCATATATGATATGTGCTTTCATTGATCCTTAATGAGGGAAGATGTTACATCTATGACATTTCATTTATGATTGTGCCTTTTTACGGACAGCACAATACCTAATGTGGGCTGAAAATGAGTGTGGTAACTCATTCAACATTACTGACAGAGAGCAGGTTTCAATGCCTCCATCTACACTGTTTTAAAACTTTTACTTGCAGTCCAAAAGCTTGTTGCATTTCCAGAAAAACAGTAGCACATGTATTGTCTACTAAGACGCTCGCCATATGTGTAAGTGATGACTACCATTATTGGTTGGATTTGTAACATTTTGTGTAATTGTTAAAAATTTCAATTGTTGTTCAATTATATGATCAAGGAATATAATTGTTATACGTTTTTTTTTTTGAAAAATAAAGTCAATGTTTCACATTTATTAATACATTTTATAAGAAGGAAATCATGGTGGAAAATAATAATGTTAAAGATCTTTTTTATATATTTTTTTGAAATGCTGAAAAGGCTCTTTGTGAAATTTTGAATGAAAGCATGGGATCTTTTCCTAATCAGTGTTTCAATGTTTTTCTGCATTACATATTTTCCACCTGTGCCAGACTCATATTCAGAAATATATTCTAAAATAGTACATTAATTAAATGTTTGTTCCCTACGGATTGTCTCATTGATGCTGTAATTTGTTCATGAATGCATGCATTAGATATATTATTGGACAAGAATACGTGGTTGGGAATCTTCATTCGAAGGGCCAACCAATCATCTGTAGATTCCGTTGCGTACCAAATATACTCGAATGAACGGGTGATATTGTTTGCGATTAGATGGGTGGATTGTGTCATAATTAATTGATGTTTAACCCGTTTCTGCATTTGATAACTTCACAATCACGTATCACCCTAATTGCTTGTAGTCAAGAACCATGACTTCTGGCCCAATCAAAACCCCTCAGTGGGCGGAACGAACTTGTTGTTGATAATTCTGAATGACGTCCAAATCTTTGCGCAGCCGCAGCCCGGGAGGAGAAGATGGTGCTCATCAAGGAATAGTGAGTAGGAATATTGAAAATTATATTTTATCGTTCATAGACTGTTCTGATATACAATCTGGATGCTGATATGTTAGGTTCCAATTAGCCCTTATCGTAATTTGTTTGTGATTAAATACTTCAAAACCTACATGCTTTTTAGAAGCCCAGCAATAAGAAGGGTGGATCAGGACGGGGTTCACAGACACCGGTCTTTAGGCCTTGCTAGCGCGAGCTAGCGGGTATTTTGCCTTTCTGCTAGCTAATACAGCATAGTGTGATCAGTAGTTGCTTATTTTTTTCATACCATTGCTCCGAAGATATCTACATAGTTGATGAGTTATACTAGCCTTGAATTGAAGATCTAGATTTAGATCGTTTGCTAACGTTAGTTACCTAACATGGAACACAAGCTTGTGCCGGTTTAGTGAGTGACAGATTAGGTTCCATCTCTCTGCCGGGTTTAGCCAGACTAAGCTAGCCAGTATAAGTGATATTGGCGTCTGGTTTAGTACTAGCTACAGTACCAGACAAACTGAGGAAAAGGTAACTGACAAGCATTGTCTGCCAATGACTGAACTTAGCGCTAATGTTAGCTAACGGTCAAGAGCTGGCCCGGCTGTATATGTCGTTGAAGTTAGGAGTTTTGCAGAAAAACATTTCTTTCACCAAAAATGTCACCTATTGTTTGTTAACTTGTGTGCGGGGACGAATATTTCACTGCGGTTTATTTTGATGTTGTCTAAAGTGCCAGGTAGCTGGCTAAAGTTGCCAAAACACTAGCTAGCTAACTGTCATAAGCTGTTATGCTTTGCTTGGTTAACGTTAAGCTAACGTCGGCTTTCTATCGTTAAGTAACGTTGGTACTACAACTTCAAGTTTTAGCGAGCTAGCTGGGCGGCTAAAGTAATAGCTAGCAAGCTACTGCAATAGTGTTAAGCTAATATAATTAGCTGTCTTTGTTTTCCTGCCAGCCAGATGTCTTATTCGTAGCCTATTTGACTTTAACAAACGTCTGATGCGCATGGTTTTTCAAACGTGCCATTGCTCCAAAACTGAATATGGTTCCTAACATGATGTATCAATTCATGTGTTCTCTGAACGTGGCTGTTGGCTATATGTGCAGGGCTTCTTATGGGTTAATATGTAGGTACCAGTATCTTAATGTATTGTTCAATTGTGCTTTGGGGTCCTTTATTGCCATGGATGCAGCGCAGAGACCATTTAAATACTGCCCGTAGCTTGTTAGGACATGAAGTTTCATGATACTTCATGATGAAGTAATTGTGCAATTGTAATGCCTTTCATCAAAAAGCAGGGTGTATCAATGCTTGTATTTAGACCAAGTAATACTGATATTATGTATTACCTTACAGTTTGTCTCAGTGACCAAGAGCAATCTTTTCTCTTTTAGATACAAGACTATATCAGAACAGTTTAGTTTGATTACCTCATCCTGGTGGCTGTTAAATGTGACATGATGCACCACTTTCTTTCCAGAGGTAGCCATGATACTGGCATTTTGGTGTGTTCCCCTTACACAGCCATGGAGTGTGTTCGTAAGGAGAGACACCTGTGGTGCTTCTTGCCAGTTGTTTAACTTACCATCTCCTCTGTGAGTTTGTTTGTTCCTGAGATAGGGAGTGAAGGTTATTTTGAAATGTTGGGTGCGCTGACCTTGTGTAAAAAACGATGTGTTCTACTCTGTTACACAAAATATGCCTGTGTGATAATTGCCTGTGTAGTTGTGTGTAGCACTTTCTGGAGACACGTAGGCTACCAAGGTTCTGTAGTCCCTTAGTTCAGTCTAGCTTCTTCTGGCAGCAAACTTGTCATCTATGCAATGTCTTCCCAGTCTCCATGCATGTATCATTTCTATCCCTTTTTTCGTTGCTGGGGCAGATTCCTGCTCTGCTACTGGATCAAGTGTTCTGTGGTGGTTAATAAAAGCTTGTGTACTAGGTAAAGGCTTTGGCCTGAACTATTGTTGCACTTACTAGTTTAAATGACCCCATATACATTTGAATAGGAGTCGTGCAATTCTGCTTGTGGAGCATACAAAGCCAAAATGTAATTGACGCATCACGCAATCTGTCTTTTAGCAAAGTCACCCCGTAACAACACCATAGTTGTTGCAGAATGCTCAAAACTGGCGGCAGGGTACTGTTAGCTTTGGTCAAGTCAGCTAGTGAGTTTTTCTATTGCCAAAGCAATACCACTTTCTTTTGCTAGCGCAGGTCCTCCCAATGTCTAGCATTGAGAGAGCAACCACTCATGAGTGGTGAGGTGTTTAGGCTGAGGAAAATGTTGTTATGCGTGGTAGTTGAGGTTGTTAGAGACGACACCTCCTTCATAAATTAAGCTCAGCCTTGTATTTCAGGATATCTTGCTAAGCATCTGCATAACTGCAAGGGCCAAGCATTTGCCACAGCACGTTGAAATTGATTGAAACTATTCCACATCTTTCCCCTCCCTTTCTCTCTATTTCTCCTCTGCTCTCTCAGCCGTGTGGTCTTGCCTGTCTCTGTGGAAGAGGTAAGGGTCACCCCATCGCAACTATAAACAAAGCATCAATATTATTAAATGTGTGGGTTTGGTGGAATGATTTCTTCCCTTCACGTTGGTGAGCCATGGGAAGGGATGCCATTTTCTGTAATACAGTACATGTCATCTCTTTCAACCAAATGTCTTCATTTGTTTACCTATACATCTATATTCATCCCTTGTTCTAGTATGGACACACGTCACATGTCACAACACAACGGAGTCCATGTTAGACAGTGATGGTGTTAGTGAGAGACTGCTCATTACCTTATGTTTGTATTGAGCCTCAGTTTCTCCTCCCTACCCAGTACCAAGTGGGGCAGCTGTACTCAGTAGCTGAGGCCAGCAAAAATGAGACAGGGGGAGGCGAAGGCATTGAGGTTCTGAAAAATGAGCCTTACGAGAAGGAAGGAGAGAAGGGACAGTACACACACAAAATATATCATCTAAAAAGGTAGGTGACACACACACACACATCCACAAGTTATTCCACACTTATTTATATTCTAGATATCGAACATAAATCAGTTGTGAACTGTGATTTACTTCACACGGCTAATTCAAAATATGACCTCTGTATGCCTACCCACAGTAAAGTCCCGAGCTTTGTGAAGATGATCGCACCAGAGGGAGCGTTAACTTTCCATGAAAAAGCCTGGAATGCCTACCCGTACTGTCGCACCAGTAAGTCTCATCGCATTCAAACGCCTCAGCTATTAGACTTACACTGTGGTTTCTACTAGTGGTTTTAATGGTCAGCTTGGTCCGCGGTTGATTGGCTCTTGGACCTGCTTTTGAGGATCATTGTCTGTATTTTTTCAAGTTTATTTGTTGATTGTCATGCTTTATGTCACTTGGCCAGGTCATCACGGCAAAAGAGAACTGCTTAAATATAGATTATTATTATTATTACAACACCTTTAGCGAAAGAAAACATATCTATATTTTATCACATTTTTATCATGAGTACTGTCCAGTTCAATACGTTGGGAGTATTTGACTTAAACCATATTCGGATGTAATGAGATACTGATAATGCCTCTGCTTTCTCTATTTCATGTTTGCTTCGTGCTCTGCAGTTGTAACGGTAAGTTGTTTTACAGAGACTTCGGTTCAAGAATGGTATGATTGTTACTGTTACCAACACACAAATAGACCCTATCTCTTTATGTTCGCCTGGGACTTGCAATTGGTCCAGTGGAAGACCTTGACTGTTGCAGTGTGACCAGATATTTGATGCTGATCCTTTTGCCTGTCATTGCCGCGTGCGAGAGAGAGAGAGAGAGAGAGAGAGAGAGAGAGAGAGAGAGAGAGAGAGAGAGAGAGAGAGAGAGAGAGAGAGAGAGAGAGAGAGAGAGAGAGAGAGAGAGAGAGAGAGAGAGAGAGAGAGAGAGAGAGAGAGAGAGAGAGAGAGAGAGAGAGAGAGAGAGAGAGAGAGAGAGAGAGAGAGAGAGAGAGAGAGAGAGAGAGAGAGAGAGAGAGAGAGAGAGAGAGAGAGAGAGAGAGAGAGAGAGAGAGAGAGAGAGAGAGAGAGATTTGCAGGGCCTTAGCAGCACACTGTCTGCAGTTTTGTTTCACCCCAAACCTCTAATTAGTCAATTGGATCAACTCTGGGATTTCTAAAGTTCTCCCAGGTATCTTCATTCATGGCTTTCTCAGGACTGATTGTCTATTGGCTGGCATCAGTAGTATTGCTTTTAATAGATTGCCCTCACACTGAATAATTATGCGCTACTTTTGTTTTTGCTTACGGGAAAAGCCCTTATGTGATCGTACTCTGCTATCGACGACAGACCGTGAATGTGTCCTCTCCTTCTGTTTATTTATTTATCTGTTTGTTTATTCCAGAACGAGTACATGAAAGATGACTTCATGATTAAAATCGAGACGTGGCACAAACCTGACATGGGCACACTAGAAAATGTGAGTAACCTCCCGTTCCAGGACCTCGGAAACCTTTATTACCATAGCCTCGTGCGAAAGTTTGTCATTAGGTCAACAGTTAGCTTTACCATTGAGTGTCACTGTAGCTAAATGTCTTCTCTCCCATCTCCTTCCTTTGTGCATCAGGTGCATGAGTTGGACGACCCCACGTGGAAGACAGTTGAGGCTGTGCCCATAGACATCGCATGCAAAGAAGATGTGGCCCCCGGAGTGAGTGGAGCTCTCACATCTGTCCGTCCTCACTAGTCTAGAACTCATTCCCAACCGACCCTAGCAGTTGAAATCGACTGTCCAGAGCATGTCTAGCCAACCGCTGATATCCAACCAGGTGTTTTGTTTCCCTCCTGAGGAGCAGTGGTTTGACTAGACTACTATTGTGTGCCAATAGTAGTAGTAGTAGTAGTATGATAGCATCATTTTGTTTTATCCACTTTTTCATGTGCTTTGATGAGAACTTTTGTAGTCATTTGTTTAACAGGGTTGCGCCACGTACAACCACAAAAGTAAGCATGGATTACTTGTAGTACCTCGGATAACGGCCAAAGCACGTAGGTGATGGTGAAAGACGTTGCCTAGTGGGACCAGGACCCCCATCACCCTCGATTGGATCCACTATTTGTCTTAAACATACCCAGTTTATCTGCAGATCAGAGTTTATAAGCCACAGTGTGCAGGGTCAAGGTGAAGGGGGCCTTTACTACATGGAATGGCTTCTTTTAATCCCAACCATAAGCTCTCCACAATTAGCCAAAGGGGTCTTAAAGTGTTACAGACTAAACTCCTCAACTAGCCAGGAAAATCAACAAACAGGGTTTTGGGTTGTGTTAGTGTGTGTGTTGTTGTTGTTTTGTGGAGACCCACCAACAACTTGGAAAGGAGGCTGTCATTCAGACATATTGAGGAAAGCCTCAAGAAGGGTCATACATTTCTAAGGCTGAACACAAGGCAGTATCCCAGCGCTGCTTTGCTGTGGGATTCTCCCGATGCCCTGAGACTTTCAGACAAGGACTAGCCTAGCAATTCTCTATCGACAACCACCGAGGCCTTAGCTCACACAAAACCCGGGTCCAAAATGTTACCGTGTGCTTAAGCCACCCTGGGTCCCTCTCTGGCTTAGTGGTGGTTCATGGTGTTGCAGTCTGTCTGCTACAGCAGTAGCTCTTCCAATCTAATGAGATAAGTGGATCAGTACCGGGCCAAAGGCTTACTTGGAAGCCCCATCTGTTCCAGGTATCCACCTTACCACCTTAGGGTTGTCGCTGGATTACAGAACATATAGAGCAGATAGTCCTGTCCAAGGCCATCCACCGCTAGGGGTTGGCGGGCTACTGTGGGTGTGGCATAAGGCTCAGAGCTGTCTGCCTGTCAGTCAAGATGCTACTGGGTGTGTGTCTGGTTTGGTGGCTGGGTTGCTATCAAATGTGTGATGCCAGCTGGTAGGTGGCACTAATGACACATTCAGGTGTTCCACTGGCATCCAGGAGGCCCGGTTTTGTCATCAGCCTGGGTTTTGGCCTTGAATTATCTTGAAAATACAACCCAAATCACGAATGTAGTCAACCAGAACAAGCTTACTAACTTCTTTGATCTAGCAAGGACATTGAAGGACCTGAGATGTCCTTCTCTGTGTCCTCATGCATAATGTCTCCGTCTCTACCAACAGGACTACAAGGTAGAGGAGGACCCTGCTCTCTTCCACTCTTCTAAGACGGGCAGAGGGCCCCTCAGCGCTGACTGGAAGGTGAGAGGAGTGCGTGTGCGAGTGAGACATACAGTCAATCATCTGCATCGGACAAAATGTCTTATGTAATTTTATTGTAGGTATCTCTGAGTTGTCTAACCAAATGATTGATATGATTTGGGCACTTACAGGATGAAATCAAGCCCGACTGTCCTCGTATGTGTGCTTACAAACTGGTCACCGTCAAGTTCAAATGGTGGGGTCTACAGAGCAAAATAGAAAACTTCATCCACAGGGTAATATATGTTTTATGTTTTGTCTAACATGTTGGACTGCTTATGGGTTTCGTTTGTTTTTTTCCCTCGGCTCTCAGTATTGAAACGTTAGTAGTGCTGGTAATCAACGGAGTTAATTTGGCCCCCTCCTGTCTCCTACCTGTCCCCCTCAATACAGAGTTTAAGGATTTGCAACTGTTGGGGACATGCAACTTGCTTTCAGAATATATGTACAAGTTGTCAACAAGTGTTGAACAATTATATTTACATTAGTTGTGAAATCTTTTCTCAGAAATGACTAGTAGCATTAGTAGCAATAGATAATCCCAAAAGCACACCATTACTTAACTAAGGTTATTGGTCTAATGTCTATGTCAGTATAGGCTCGTTGAAGTGCTTCTTTGGGGTATGCCACTCCTTCAGCACCCTAGTGCAGACCCAGACTCTAGTCAGTCCCCACTGTGCTCATGTCTGAGAAAAAAACAAGCTATGGGATGGGGAAGGTTGATGAGGGCTTAGTTCACAAAACTTTAGATTGGGGGCTTTGCATTAAAATCAAAGGGATATATGTCATTCTTAAACAAATTAGCTTTATCCATCTAATATTAACAAGAGACTCATGGTAAACCTAGGTCTTCTCTCTCCCACTTCTTCCCACAGCAAGAGAAGCGTATCTTCACCAACTTCCACCGCCAGCTGTTCTGCTGGATTGACAACTGGGTGGGCTTGACTATGGAGGACATCCGGCGGATGGAAGAGGAGACCCAGAGAGAGCTGGAGGAGGTCATTATCTTTTTCAAAGCAGCACAATTATTGAGTGGTCGTTATTTAATGTTAGGGCAGGTGGATAGCCAAATCTATTGGGAGACATGTATCCAGAGAAACAGCTTTTGTGGCTCGAGGAAATCCTTCTTTAAAAATTCACTGCGTCATTAAATAGCTGCTTATTTTAAGGCTTTTTAATAATAATAATAATCAACTTTATTGTCCACAAATGTGGACATATGCATTCGGCTTCACAGGTTGGTTAAAATACGTCATAGTAAATCACAAATACGACAATAAATGACACAACTTTCAGACAACATTACCGGACATGGTTCCAGTACAAATTGTTTTTATACAAGGATATTCATGGTCAAAGATGAAAAATAGTAATTAAGAAGACTCCAAGAAGACCCATAAGTCATCCGTGTCACGGGATACAACATCCCCATGCCTAACCAACTTCCCCCTGAATTTTACATCAGATGCGTCAAAAGGGAGATGTTCGAGGCACCTCTGCAACAGAAGAGTAGACCCACCCCGTATAGGTCAAAGGCTAGAGGCAGGCTGAGTAAGTCTACCAGAAGTGACGCCATGGTGGGGACTCATCACCTGCACCTGGTCTCATGCATCTCTTTATGTCCTCTCTACCCGTTTGTCATTGGTCACCTGGTCTTTTCTTTCGTTTGGCTGCTGTCCTAACCAACGTCTTGCTCTGTGCTCAGAACTGCATACTCTGTTGTAGTCTGTCTCGTTGTTAATGCTACATGGTCTCATTTTGTTCATCAGAATTCATTTTATTAACGTTTCATTCATTCTTCATTCATTCTTCTTGAACGGTCAGGAGTCATTAGCCCTCCGGATTGTTAACTATTTGTTCCTGTTGCTTTTCTCTCTCCTGCATGAACTCCTTACTAGCTTCTCATCGTTTTGATGTATTTTTTTTTGTTGTTGGTTTGTTTTTTGTCTTATGTAGGATTTGCAAAATGACTATGCTTGGCTGAATATTTGTTGAAGTGATGTGGGACTTTGTAGCTTATCAACTAAATAATGGTTTAGTATCCCCCTCCCCCATTTTTTTTTATAAATATATATATATTGTATATTCAAATTACGTAGGTAATTTATCAGCTGTTAAAATGAACATACGTATTATATTATATCAATTTCTTTTTTTAAAGGAACTTCATGAGGTATACTGTCCCATGTCAACTCAAGTTCAGTTCAAGTATATTGAGAATCACATTGATTGCTTGCTGAACGCAGACATTGACATTTTGAAAAATAATCATCCTTCCAAGTGATTATGAATAAATGTGCTGTGATTTTTACGTGCCTCAACTAATTCTGCGTTGTTCTTCCCCGGTCCCATCTCTCAATGTCCACTTTGTCCATTGCCCCTCTTTCTGTCTCTCAGCTGCGTAAAATAGGTCCTGTTCGAGGCATGAGCGCTGCTCACGAGAAATGAGGCAAGCCAACCAAACCCTTTCATGATGATGTCATCAGAGACACATCCATCACAACAAGGAAGTAGCCCTGACGTCTGCTGCTCTCTTCCTGTCTCCCATGATCCATTGGGGTGTTTGTCAAGATTGGTTATCAGTACTGTACAGACCCTTACCCAATCACAAGCCTCCTACTCAAACCCACAAAAAATTATTTGTTTTGCATTCAAAAAAGAAAAAAAAAAGAAGAAAAAAAAAACTCTTTGCACAGAAAGTAAATTGCCTGATATGTAATTGTTAGTTGATTATTAAAATGGGCTTTGTATTCTTCAAATATAAAAATCTAATCTCCAAAAGCCAAGCCTTTTAAAAGGATTAGAATGTTATTTTAGTTCTTGGTATACATTTCCCACGTAAATTGGTATGAGGTCACTTGAAGTATTGGACCAATTTCTTTTTACCGTGTTCCCTTTGTATTTTAACTGTGTCTGGCAATATACTTTTGTCCTGGTCTCTCCTCCCCTCAGCATTGTCCATATCATTAACCTGTGAATAGGTTGTGTAGAAGAACTCCCAAGTCTTACTGTCCCCTCTGTCTGGCAGTTGGCTGAGTATGGTGTTGTTGTTGTTTTTTCTCTAGTTTCATCTTCTCTTTCTGCATTTTTTTTGTCTGTTTGGGGTTATTGGTTTTACTATGGCTAATCCATGCCAGATATTATGGTTCCAAGGAAATGTGGTGCTGTTGCATGATGGATAGTTATTTGCTCCTATGTTCGAACACACTCACACAAGTGCATGTGGAAGAGAGCACCTCCACCTAGCTGTCATCGCAAGAGTTTTTTTTATTTTATTTTTTTTTTTTGGAGAGAGAGAGCTAGCGCTTTAGAAAGGGTGATGATCATCTTGCACGGTGTAAGAGAGCCTGTGCACTTGGCTGGGCATTTACAGACGTGTCTTGGTCATTTGTCTACCGCCTTTTCTCTCAATCTTCCACACTGAGGAGGGAGGTGGGTTTAGTGTGAGGGTTAATCATCAAGATGACTTCTAGGGAGTGGTTAGTTGTGCTCTTTGATACCTCAGGGCTCAGCCTGTTGAGAATATGCCTCAAGTCAATTTGCATGTCCCCAGCCTCTTTCCCTGTCAACAAGAGTGCAGGTTGCCACATGCCTGCTACAAGCTAGATTATTTTACTAAAACAAAAACGAGGAGCTGTATGTGTGTACATGAAGGGTATTATATCCAGGCAGTTGTACTACCACTCCCTCTCACTTAACCAACTTCAAATGTGTGCAGAGAGATCTGCTTATGAGAAGGGCTTTCTCTGTGTTTTATTTTGTTACACATAGCGTGTCCTTTTCTTTTTTTGGTGATCTGTTGCATCATGCATGTGACACATTTAAAACGTTCTCTGGTTTTACATTTCCTTCACATCCAGCCCCAGAAGGCACAAGCTCAGTCTGAACATTTCTGATAAGCAGACCATTTTGCATGCAGTTAGTTAACAGTAAAGGATATAATTGCTTGGGCACAGATTCTCTCATGATGTGTTATATTGTGTCCCCAAGGTTTCTTTTTGAGATAAGGAAGAGGAATATGATCTTAGATCTATGATTATTGGGCAACCTCATCCTATTCAAACGTCTGCTTTTGACTGCACGTGGTTGCGTTTCAAAGGTTTGACACACCAATGCAAAAGCTTAGTTATGTCCTGCTATTTTTTTAAGTTTAAAAAATGAATGGCCTCCAATAGTCAGTATCTATTATTGGACATGTTTATGCATTATCTTTAAGATGTACCTCAGTATCACAGCTGTGATATAGAAAATTGTCTTCATACACATTTACGACAGCCAGCGTCTGTCTCCAAAGTTGTGTTTTCAAGGTATTCATGTGTAGGTATAAAACTGTTGGTGTGGATGAATATACAGTTTTGTCAGAAATTGAATTGTTTCTTTTGAATGGTCTCATAGGAATAGGATAATCTTACAAGTATTGATTTATTTCTTATTCACTGTACAGAGCATTGTCAAGTCCATCTGATTTTCATTACTGTAGTTGTACAGTAAGATCTATGGTCTTTTTGGAACACATGTACGTGCTGTCAAGAGTAGATTTCTTTCCTTCAAAGGATCGCTGGGGCAAGAGTGGGGCAAGCTATACATGTGTTGTTTCATACCTTGCTTCTCAGTCTAGTTCAACTAGAAGCATGTCCCAGAGTTTGCAGGAAAGTTGGCAAACTGCAGAAATATTTACATTGTTCACATGTGCCATGCAACCCCATGTACATTTTCTCTTGGATTGATATGGGCACATTTACAAAATATGATTTAAAGTTTATTCTAAATTCTACATTTTGATTTAGTAGATCGACAAATGTATTCATTTTCTTTTGTTAAAGATTTTGTCCATTTGATTTTGCTCACTGCTTTTGAAAGGCAGATGAACTGTATCAGATGGGAATGACACATTCAAAGGGAGTTTTCTTCAAAATCAAATGTAAATTCAGCTTGACTTAAGACCACATCTCTGGGATGAAAATAGCTGAACATTTTTATAATTAAGTGATTAGACCTTCAAACATTCAATTAAAAGGATGTGCCCTGTACTGTTTTTGTAGCAATGCCAGTGATGCTAGTATGAATATGACTGAGGGGAGGAATAGAAGCTTACGAACAGATCGAGAGTCCAAAATACTGTACCTTACTTTTAATCATGAAAAAAGCACTTGCAAAATCTACTATTTCTCTTTTCTTTTTTGAAATAAAAAGATCCACAATGCATTCAAATGTCTCTTCTGATCATAAGGTGAAATTCAGGGGAATTGGTAGTGAATGTAATACAATTAAAACCTTTTTATTTTTATGTTTTTCTCAAACAGCTGTCAAGCTGTGACAAAAAAGGTCTAGACAATGGAACTTAACAGAATATCTAATAAATTTGAACAAATAACCCGAATGCTGTATTTCTTTTGACTCAAAGTTTGTAACATATACAACCCCAATTCCCAAAACCCCCCAAAAACAAAAGGATCATTTGAAAATCCTTTTTGTCACCCACACACTCCATATATAAAACACGCACAATAGAAAACAGTTCATAGACAATATTATGAATGTTTTATCTTTGAATTTGATTCCAGCAACACATTCCAAGAAAGTTGTGAAATGCTCAGACAACACCTGTTAGGAACATTCCACAGGTAAACGGGATACTTGATAACAGGTGATATCATGACTTGAAAGGAGCATCCTCAAAAGTGGGGGTGAGGTTCACCATTTCTGTCAAACTGCGTAGGCAAAGAGTCTAAGAGTCCAACACAATTGCAAAGAATTAAAGTGTTTCAACAATCCATGATATCATTAAAAGATTTAGAGAATATGAATAAATCTGTATCACCAAAATGTATTCCCTCTGGTGTTTTTATAATGAAGGTGGAGCGCGCTGTCTAACATATTGTTCCAAAATCTCCCATAGCTCTTCAATTGGGTTGAGATCTGGTGACTGCAAAGGCCATAGCAAATGATTCACATCATTTTCATACTCATCAAACCATTCAGTAACCCCTCATACCCTATGGATGGGGGCATTGTCATCCTGGAAGAGACCACTCCCATCAGGGTATACATGTTTTATCATAGGATAAAGGTGATCACCCAGAACA
This sequence comes from Aplochiton taeniatus, assembly GCA_017639675.1. Classification (NCBI taxonomy): domain Eukaryota; kingdom Metazoa; phylum Chordata; class Actinopteri; order Galaxiiformes; family Galaxiidae; genus Aplochiton; species Aplochiton taeniatus. Next base: position 26,611,903 of record CM030172.1, on the reverse strand, counting down.
ACTTTGTATTGACTTGCAGTGATCCTTCTCTCTAAGGGGACAAGTTGACCCAAACCATGCCAGCCTCCCACTGAAGGACCTCTGGCCTCCTTGGCTTGGCCCCAAAACGCCTGTGGAAGGTGTGCTGCTCCCCTTCCCTCGCCACCCCTGCTTCATGAGCCCCATCCAACACCCCCTGGGAACTGAGGTTGACCACATGACCACGCAAGAGGGGAAGCTATAGCAATTGCCTTTTAATGTTGCCCAGTAGGGGTGTCTGGTGCTACCCAGATCTTTCTATAGGCCCTTGCAGCAGCAGCAGCCACAAGGCAACCTACATCCCAGATAAGTTGTGAGGGGACATCTAAGGCGGACCTGCCAAACTCTCATATCTGGAACTTCTAAGCAGCATCGATTGTTAAGGAATTCCCTAACACTGCAGCTCTTACTGCTGAATTATAGGCCTGAACAAACTGATCAGTGTAATCACATTGAGGATCAAAAACCTCCTAAGCCAGTCTCATACAACCAGGCTGTGACCTCCAAACTTCTCCAGGGCACACTATCATACTCCTCCACTGCAGGGACCCTTGGGCGCCTTTATGACTGTTAATCATCCCCCACAGATCCTGATCTGCAATAGGGTTTTGCACTTGCAACCCTATAATCCTGGCTGTACTCAAAATATGTAGCGCTAGGGTTTTGCCTGAGGCCCCGCCCCCGTATTCTGATTCCAGAAACGACCCGGAAACTGAGATACCCAAGGGTTGTTTGTAGGAATCAACCTGCTCTTGAAGAGAGTCCTGGTCATTAGAGGAAAGCAAATCTGGATCCAACCCTTGTCTTGGATGTAATGCCAAGCTCCTGCCTCAGTACTAGCTATAGTTGTTCAAAAACTTCAACTCCGTAAGAGAGGTCCTTAACTGCATCAACAATTCTGCCTTGTTTATAGTGTCCACAAACTGGCCGACACCTCCTACGTTCAGCACTCTTGCAAAAATATCTATTTCGTTTGTCATTAGCTGACAACCGCTCCCTCTTTCTAACTTGTCTCTCAGGCGAAGGAAATGGAGGGGACCACCTCAACCGGTCCGCCTTAAACCTAAGGATTCTCTCTTGACCTAGACATCTCCAGGGGTCCAACAACCAAACTTCTTAAGGTGATATTTCACCTTTTTGATAAATAAAACATGCCCCTACTTACCCCTAGTAGGTACATCTAATATCGAGTTAGTTGTTGGCTAAATGCAGCCTAGCCCCTTGGCTGTAAGATAAAGTTTAGTCTGAATGCTGTTTTCGTTTTCATCCTTGTCATGTATGGGTGAATTTACGATTTTAATCTTTGAGAATTTCTGCGTTTTTCCTCACAATATAGGACTTTTTAATCTCGAAGAATATCTGATTTTTTTTTCTCTTAAATAGTTTTTTAGGCTTCGTATTTTTTTCCTTTTACTTACAGTGACCTTAAAGGGATACTTCCCCGATTTATGAAGACAATATATGTGGTTGTTTATGCTAAATTAAGTAAGTATATGGAACGAGTTCGGATAATAGTACCAACGTAAGTTAATACTATTGTAGCCCTATTGCACTATTGAGTGCTGTTTTATAGTGAATCTGGCAAATCCAAATGAGTGGAATATTCTTTTAGTTGTCTCAGGATGATCTACTGCGCATGATCAGACGTGTACCCAGGTAACCTCCAACATGGCGGCGAGAGGCCATGTGCAAGATCCTAACGACAGAAGACTCAGGCCTATTTACGGTAACGATTCACTAGGAATTATTTCATTGTGACAGTTTCAATGTGGAGTTTGTATCTAGCGATACTATAAAGCGAGTCCTTTAGCACAGGTCGTGTTTTAGCTCAGAGGGCAAGATTGCGGCCCCCAAGCCTAAGCCCCCGAACTTATTTTCCCCCTCAGCACCGTATGACAGTGCACCTTCACCGGGTGCCCTGCGCTGATCAGTCAGTCACAGATCAATTCTGTAGTGCCAGCCGTAATACCTAAAAATAAAATGGTTATTTCTGGTCCAAACGTCTGCATGGCATTTGAATTAGCTTCCCAAAGGTCTGGTTAGACTGATACTGGTTCTTTTAAGACACTGTGCCTGTCTCCTTTATTTGACAGCTAACACTACACTACAGCGAGCTAGCTAACAATAGCAAGCTAGATGGAAGTAGCATTTGCTAGCCAGCGCTCGTCTTGTTAGCGAAGTAACGTTAAACAGCATTAGGGTGCCAATAAGACTATCCGTAAGGCAAATCTTGCCACTTGATCGTGGTGTTTTTAGCTTTCTCGCTTTAGATGCCATTTCCCAAATATCAAAAGTATGTTACTCTGCTGATTATCGTTGCTTGGAATCCAAGCTAGTCTGTTGTAAAATTGCAAGCGATTAACGTTAGCCTTCAACTCGTTAGCTAGCTATAACACTCAACAATCTTTAAATCTATAATAAAAACGAATCTTCAGACAAAATCTCGGAAATTTGTATGGGCTCAGGAGAGATTACAATTGGTTTAATGCTCAAGCTGAATAAACTAGCACAGTAGCATGGTTTGCTTTGGTCTGCGGCTGCAGGGTTCTCTACTAGTCGACCTTGCTAGAATTTCTAGTAGAAGACACATACTACTCATGCCTGAGTTCGCAAGGTGCCTAAAGTTTAGATGTCTATCTTGTAACTTTGTAACAGTGTTTCTATCCCCTAGCTAGCACATAATTCGTCAGTATGGTCTGTTATAGTTAGGGTCGTCATGTTTGATATACTTGACAAAGTCGATGTCTAGAATAGCAGTTAATTTTGGCACCCAGCTGTTGTAAGCTTGGACTGACCTGTGTGTGTGTGTGTGTGTGTGTGGTGGTGGTGGTGGTGGTGGTGTGGGGGGGGGGGGGGGCACTGCTCACACATATGTATGTAGTCATCCATTCGGCTTAAAATTACTTGCACTGATTTCAGATTCTTGCTGACAGTTACAAAGGCAATTGTCATTATTGTTTTTTCTATTATTATGCAACAACCATATCCCCCCAGATTACCTAGATAATGGCAACAATAAGATGGCCATCCAGCAGGCAGACAAGCTGCTGAAAAAGCATAAGGACCTCTACTGTGCCAAGGTACATGTCACATTAGTATCTCATTATAGAAAGCCTGATGCAGTTTCTTTCTTCACAAAGTTCAGTGTCTTGGACATTAATCTCAATTGATTAGCTGTTTACCCCTTCTCTCTTTCTTTTTCCTCCCTCTTTTCTCCCCCAGGTCCTAAAGGCCATAGGGCTACAGCGGACAGGTAAACAAGATGAGGCGTTCTCTCTAGCCCAGGAGGTGTCCACCCTGGAGCCTACCGATGATAACTCCCTACAGGCTCTGACCATTTTGTACAGAGAGATGCACCGTCGTGAGTAAACAAAGCATATGGATTTTTAGCAAAGTAATGACTCAAAGGCTTTTGCTTAGTACCAATGTCAAGTAAGCGATAATCAAACTCTCACGTTAGGCAGGTTCTCCATTTCGGTCTTGTACCATGCAGCTGTAAATTAAATAAATATTACATGTTTGGATGCTTTCACCCCTAAAGGTTGAATAGATTGGATCTGGTTCAGGAGTTATGTAATACATTTTTGCATTTTTAATGTCCAGTTTGTATTCACATTAATTTATTAAGGGGATCACATTTTGTTAAGAAATGACGTGGTCAAACGTGACGTTCGTCAATGGCCAGAGGTTTCCTGAGGGACACTCCGAAATTGTTACATTCCTTGCAGTATGTAATGGTTGCACACGGTTTTGTTATCCTGGCTGTCCTCTAGACAAAATGCATTTGTAGAGCATGACTGCCTGTCAAGACTGCAGGCTGACACATTGCTGCAGACAATTCCTAGGAGGTGTTAAGCTAGGATGCAGGATGGAAGGAATAGGTAGACCGTAATGACTGCCATTTTAATGGAACTATTGTTTATTACACTAATCAAATAACTAAATGTTGTGGGGAAAAACTGATGTTAAACCTTCAATTGATACATATTTAGGTTTCCTGTAATTTTGAAGTCAACATCGTCTACCTTTTGATACCTGCTCTTTTTCTGTGAGGGACAGAGGTTGCATTAGACTTTCGTGTTTAGCATTTTGATGGACAGGGTCATAAAAACGTCGTGGTAATCTATTTTTACCCGCCATTTTAGTTGTTTTCGTTCTTTAATTGCCATTTTTTCATAATTAATTTACAGCACAAACTTATAGATAATGCTTTTATTAGGGCATGAACAGAGACACCGACCGTGCGGTCACTTAATGTCAACACCGCACGAAGCTGATGAATCATTTTAACGTATAACGTTATCAGTAGTACTTGCTTGTCCTTCATCCTCCACCAAATGAATCCCTCGTTTGTCACCTTGTGTATCAACGGCATCACACTTTATTTTTTTTTGTTCAGAAATGTCAGACACTCTGCTGCTGTGACATTTTGCAATGGTATGCAGCAATATAGCCTACCAATACAATGGCTAAAGCCAGCTAGTGGAGGTCATGGACGTGGGGTCAAAGAGAAGAGTAGACAATAGCTAATTAATATGCACGCTTGCCACCAACTGGACGGAGGTAGGAATTACTAAAAGTTACGGTAGATCGCCCTCAATATTTTTACATGTCAAAATGACAGACGGCCTACAGATTTTTCCGTCATCATAAAAATAATTCAGTCATATTTGGTTAACTCAACCTCTTTTGGGGATCTGTGTTACCTTTTGTTTGTGACATCACAGGGACACTTAAAGGTTTGGCATATACCTGGGGCAGGATAAGGGTGGTTTTGAAAAGCCTTGTTAATTGTCTTGACCAAAGATGTAGATATCTCATATCATTTGACCAATTATCAAATGATGAGTGTTATGTAAACCAGTCATAGGTATAAAAACCAAAAAATAATTTATAGGTATAAAAACTAATAAATAAGTCATCATAAATCAACTTCTCCGGCATTTCTACTTTTGCCTGTCTAGTTGTCAAACTACTTCCTAGGGCCATTGCTAATCTACACTAAATAAATGGAACTTTCTCTAAATATTTTTACGACAATGTAACAGCTGGTGAAATGAGTAACCTGTGTTTGTTCCTTCAGCTGAGTTGGTGACTAAGCTGTACGAGGCTGCAGTGAAGAAGGTCCCCCTGAGTGAGGAGTACCACTCTCACCTGTTCATGGCCTATGCTCGAGTTGGGGAGTACAAGAAGATGCAGCAGGTCAGATTTCAAACACCCAATACTTACTCAAGCTGGTACTGTTACCATCCCATTGGTCTCAGTCTTTAACCCCAACCTGGTCTAGGCAGTGACACAGCCCATTTTCAAATAAACTGTTTTTGTACTGTTTAGGCGGGTATGGCCCTTTATAAGATTGTCCCGAAGAATCCCTACTACTTCTGGTCTGTCATGAGTCTGGTAATGCAGGTAAGAGCAACTAGCACACCTCATTTTATTTTCAGTCACACCAAACACAAACACACGTGCCCGCATACACACTCCTAACAATATAGAAACATACTAAGATGAGTTGTGATTGATTTGGTATGTGTTCCAGGCCATTTCGGCCCAAGATGAGAAGCTGGCCCAGACCATGTTTCTGCCCCTGGCAGAGCGCATGGTAGAGAAAATGGTCAAAGAGGAGAAGATTGAAGCGGAAGCTGAGGTAGGTCCTCCGGCTGCTACTACTCCTATGCACTACTACTCCTATGCACACCTTAGAATGATTTCAATTCAGTTGACAAAATGACCCACATACACTTTTATATATATCTGCCTGTCTCTGTGTATTACCATCAGGTGCAGCTCTACTTCATCATCCTGGAGCGCCTAGGGAAATGTGTGGAGGCTTTAGAAGTTATTAGGGGTCCTCTAGGGGGTAAGTGTGTGTTCAGCGAGCAGATGAGGATGTCCATCTATACATCTGAAGTGTAGAGAATGAAAACTTATTCCTATTCCTTGTTGCCGTGTCTCTGTGTCTTCCCATAGAGAAGCTGACCAGTGAGTTACAGAGCAGAGAGAACAAATGTATGATGCTCTACCAGCGACTGCAGCGCTGGCCAGAATGCAACGCCCTCTCCCACAAGATTTTGGTCAAGAAGTAAGTAGAAGCAGGTCCTGCCCCTCCCGAAACCTCTAAAGATGTCCACGTAAAGATCCGTAACCATATGACTCTGATCTCCCCCTCTGCTTACAGTCCTGATGATTGGCAGTTCTACCTCTCCTATTTTGAATCACTCTTCCAGCTGCTGGACCAGTCCTGGAGCCCGCCAGAGGAGGGAGACCAGTAAGTAGGCTCTGTGTGTGCTCACAACCATCCAGACTCCATCCTATTCATTTTCAAAGAATACCATAGCACTTTTCATTGTCTCTGGTGCTCGTCTGTTTAGCTGTGCAGAAGGCCCAGTGCATCATGCGGTGGCTGAAGCGGTGAGCTTTGTGGAGGAGAGGGTCCAGGGGGAGGATGCCAAGGAGTCGCGGCCACTCAGAGGACCCTACCTTGCTCGCCTTGAGCTCATTCACAGACTGAGGGAGAGGGGCTGCTCCCAGGAGGCCCAGCTGGGTATGTTCTACAAAGCCAGCATCCACAAATACAGGAAATAAAGTGGAACGATCCGAATCCCAGGCTTTTAAAGTTATCGTTCTGTTTGGCTGATCTATAAAAAGCTGGGAGGTGACAGTCTCTTTACAGCGCACCTTTTGTGCCTAATCATTTCTACTCTAGGCTAAAACCATTTCCAAAACCCAAGTTGACACAAGGTGTTTCAGAGCCCTTGTCCACACACATTTCCTCTTTTGTACATTTGCATCAGTGGCTGTTTAATTGTTCCGATCACTTTGATAGAATGAGCAACTTGTCCGAAAAGCAAGCTTCCTTGTTTGTATGTTTGATTTAGTGCTTTTGTTTGGCTTTGATTGATTCACAGGTGAGCCCATGGAGCTGATGGTGCAGTACTTTGAGAGGTTTGGGGACAAGCCCTGTTGTATCACAGACCTGAAGATATACCTTCACCTGCTCGCGCCTGATGAACACATACAGGTGAAACACACCATTGCCTACTTACGGTGATACGGTTGTACTAGCTTGAAATTGTATCTGATTTTCTCCTAGCATTATTCTATCGTTTTCCCTCTCTTTAGTACATAAATCGTCTGGGCGAGGCAGTTCCGTTGGGGGAGGCTGGAGAGGAGGGCTTTGCCTTTCCCGGCGATACCAAGGCTTTGCAGAGGCACCTGTGTGTGTGTCAGCTGAGCCGTGCGCTGGGCCTGCACCACGCCCTCGACAAGGATGCCAAACTGCGGCTCATCACGGAGCTGAAAGCCCACTACCACCACGGCCTACAGTTTGGTAGGAGCTTGCATACCCAAGTACTCTCCCTTTAGTTGTTTGAATGCCTTCCCACCCCATGTTCTCACTCTCAACGCCGGTTAACAACGGTCCCTTCTATTGATATTCCCACAGACAAAGGAACAGTGAAGACAGAGCTGCAGTTCTCGGACATGTACTGCCTCATGGCGGCCCACGTCTACATTGATTTATGGATCGAGACAGGTGAGGGTACATGAACACGCACACACGGAACACGCCACCTTCTTTTCGAAGTGCTAATCATTCCGTGTGCGTGTTGGTGTAGGCGATGAGAACATGGTGTGGCTGGGCCTGGGTCTGCTTCAGGAAGGCCTGACTCATAGCGGCTCCAATGCCCAGTTCAAGCTGCTCATGCTGCTCGTGTTCTGTCGACTGGGCGCCTTCGAACCCGTGGTGGACCTCTACACCAGCTTGGACGCCAAGCATGTCCAGCACGACACCATAGGGTAAGGGCATGAACTCGTACCAACAAACACATATACTGTACACTAGCTACACGTCAAAACACTTTGAGCATGACCTGTAGGCTTGCATAACTAGATGGAGATATGGAAAATATTTTGATCTGTTGAACCAATTATAAAGCTTTGCCAAGTAGGATCTGATGTGCTTGTGTTTGTCTGTCAGGTACCTGTTAACACGCTATGCCCAGTCACTGGGTCAGTTTGCTGCTGCCTCCCAGTCCTATAATTTCTCCCTCAGGTTTTTCCACTCCAACCAGAAAGATGTAAGCCCTTTACTGGTTCTCTCTATTAGCCTTGAAAATACAATCTTAATCCAAGTAACTCAATGTTTTTTTCTCTTCTGATCTTTATTTCCAATCCTTTATCAATGCCAAACTTTTCTTCTTTTGTTCATCTTTTCCCTTGCCCAGACCTCAGAGTACATTATCCAGGCTTATAAATATGGAGCCTTTGAGAAAATCCCAGAGTTCATTGCTCTACGAAGCAGGCTGAACCAATCGCTGCACTTTGCCCAGGTTCGCACAGAGAGGATGCTCCTGGACCTCTTCTTAGAGGCAGATATGTGAGTCCTGCTTGCTCACACTCACTGTTGTTTTTGTATCATTGATCTGCTAGGGGTTGAGTTCTTTGATGTTAAAGGCGTTTGTGTGTTTGCGTTTCTCCCTCCAGTGTTTCGAGCCTTGATGAGAGTGTGAAGGCCATGGGTGTTTCCCCAGAGGAGGATGACATTCCCTGGGACTCCATGAGAGACAACAGAGACCTGACAGTGCTGACATCCTGGGACCCCAAAGACAGGTTAGAATTATTCTCACACATTTAGATTTACTCTTACATACGGAAAAAAATGAAATAACGTACGGAATTTAAGAGATAAACGCAAACAAACAGGCCAAAGAATCTGCCAATGGAACAGGAAAACTACCTTGATAAGTACACCTTGAAATAAGGAAAATCATCCAACATTCACAATTCTTAGGAAGATAATGTTTCTTATATTAACAAATGTTAGAAAATTGGCTTGATACAAAATATTTGGTCTTGCTTAAATTTAATTTCTTGCAGTGCGAGCGCTAAGACTGTAGTATGGTGTTCGTCTTTGATGCGAGTGTGTTCTGTCTTTGTTGCTACTCCAGAGCGTTGACTGAGGAGCATCGTGCTCTATCAATGGAGGAGGAGTCCACCTGGCTGAGGATACGCTCGCTAACTCTCCGCCTCCTCTCCGCCATTGCCCTGCTCGGAAAGGCCCCCGCGCCACGCAACTCTGCCAAGGTGGCAGAGAACGGTGTGGGGGACAAGACGCCTGTGGTGAGGAGTCTCCTCAACCAGCTAGACCAAACGCTAGAGACAGCAGCCCAGATAGCGGACAAGCACACAGCGGTAAGGGGGACCTCAAACAAACACTGGGGGAATATTGTCATCTTACCGTAGTCACAGGCTGTGTTCTCTTTCATTTCGTAATGGGCACACTTATTTACTATATTTGATAGTGTACAAAGCCTTGTGTAATGTTTGCAGTACCCCTTCCTGGGCCCCCCTTCCACTCGCCTGGTTGGCGCCCTCTCCTGTGGCAGCTGTCAGTGCCAGGCGGCCGCCCTGCAGCTCTCTGTCCAGCTGCAGGAGCTAGAGAATGCTGGTCTAGGTACATGTTCAGCAATGTCTTTTTAGTGTGCTCCAGTGTTCTTGTACATGCTTATCTCTATTTCTGTGTATTGCAATAGTGTCCTGTTTTTTGTTCCAGATGACTCGTCAGAGCTTCAAACACAAATCTGTAATTGCTTCAAATCATTAGTAGTGCAGCTTCAAGGTTAGTCACACAAAGAAAGAACATACGTTAATCCCTCCAAAAGCTCTTAACTGTGTTCCTAACTGGCAAACCCCTCCCATCCTTTTCAGAGATTCTGAATAAATGCAAAGGAGAAGTATTGGAAATGAAAGAGAGCCGATTAAAAACCCGGCCCTCTCAATTAGAAAACCTGGTCTTTTTTGTTGAGGTGAGTTTGCCTAAGCATACCTGTTTGCTTAAAGTTGCAGTAAAGTTTTTTTTAATACAAATACAATTATTTATTTACTGAATCTCTGGCACTATCTATAAATTAAATTGATATAAGGAAAACATTTCCACCCGTTCATTGTCCCAGACTTTGTATTTGTCATCTCAAAATTCTCACTGCGCCCGACCAAACTAATCAATCAGGGAGAAATGTTAGCATGCCTGTCAGTCACCTCACGTCCACAACACTGGATGTTTTCACTCATTACGTGTAGTAACCATAATGGCAGAGCAATTTCCTCTTGCTCTTTTGCCAACAAAAGCTTACACTGCAAAACAAAGTAGAAAGAGAAAGACCAAAGCAAAGAAAAAGAATTAAAGGATAGAATACAGATCTAGAGATAATACCAGAGATGAGATGGTGTAGTTTATTGGCATTTCTGTGATCATTTTTAGTCCGGTTCAAATTGAGCACGCTGTAACTAGCAACAAGCAGGGGAGGGCAGAAAAAATCATGATGGGAGGGGTTTGTTTGTCTTCCAAGGGGCTTGTTTGGAAATTTGCCTAGATTTTGTATTTGGTGATTTGAATATTAAACAAATTCCCAGTCAAAGATATATGACTGTCAAACTGGAGTTGTTGTTTCCGTTTGGCTCGTATTTGATGTTAATAGGAAACTGAGTGACACTGTAGTCCTTCATCTTACCCTATTAGATCATTTCTCCTGTTATCTTTCTCAGCTGGACTTGGATAAAAGTTTGATTGGGATGTATGGTTAAAACAAAGGACATCCCGGCTCATTTTGTGAAACAGGTCTACAATCACTCAAAAGTGGTTTTGTGAAAGCAAATTCCAAAGATCTTTTAAATTGGAACGCATCAAAATCTTTCATTCAACCCGCAGATGTCAAACTTTGACTTTGAGATGTCTTTTCTAGACCGTGTGTGTGGTTCTCTTGGTGACCAGCTACTGCGCAAATGTCCTTCGACCGCTCAAGACAAACCTGCAAAAGAAGAAAAAGAAGAAAAAGGACACAAGCACAGCCCTGGTAATGTTCATTTTTCCTATCCTGCCGTAGAGCATTCATATATTATTATTATATATATTATTATCGTCTCACCGATCTATGTAACTTTGCCATACAATGTTTGTGTTCTCATTACTACGCTGAATGGAGTTTCCCTGACAACTGATACTTACTTGGTTTGCCTCCCCTCTCTAGCCTGTGGTGGTGTGTGGGTTTCAGGAGCTTACAGGCAGCTTGCAGGACCTTCTTACCCAGGCTCAGGAGCACATCAAGGGACAGGAAAACAGCATTCAAGCACTTAAAATGGCTGGACTCAGCTTGGATGGGCCGTCACAGGTTAGATGTCTGGATGCACAATCAAACTTTTCAATTAGGCTTAACATGTGTCTTGAGTGTTTCCCTTGGCCCTAAATATATATTGTATATACAATACAATATACACTCACTGGCCACTTTATTAGCTACACCTGTTCAACTGCTCGTTAACTCAAATATCGAATCAGCCAATCACGTGGCAGCCACTGCATTTAGGCATGTAGACATGGTCCAGACGGTCTACTGAAGTTTAAACCAAGCATCAGAATCGGGAAGAAAGGTGATTTAAGTGACTTTGAACGTGGCATGGTTGTAGGTGCCAGACGGGCTGGTTTGAGTATTTCAGAAACTGCTGATATACTGGGATTTTCACACTCAACCATCTATAGGCTTTACAGAGAATGGTCCGAAAAAGAGAAAATATACAGTGAGCAGCAGTTCTCTGGGTGACAATGCCTTGTTGATGGTAAAGGTCAGAGGACATTGGCGGGACTCGTTCAAGCTGATAGAAAGGCAACAGTAACTCAAATCACCATTAGTTACAACCGAGGTATGCAGAAGAGCATCTCTGAATCACAACACGTCAAACCTTGAAGCAGATGCGCTACAGCAGTATAATACCTGCATAATGCAGAATCATCTTGTTTGAACAGTGGGTTTATAGTCGGGTTAAATTGCCCCGGTACGTAGGCCTACAGCCCAGAACGGAGTCTCTGGATGACACGTAGGCTCCGATTAAAGTAGCGGTTTCAAAATAGCATTATGCAAATGAAACTAGACCGCTGGCAAAGTTTCTTTGACAGACATTACTAATACTTAAAATTGCCTCTCTTTGGTCGATTTATTTGTCTTAATTTAGTGGCTTGTGTGCAAGAAGGGTGCATTTTGCATATGTCAAGACATCTCTAGTCTGATGTTTCCTGTTATTTTCCAGGTTGAAGTATCCTTTGCTACAGCTGCTATGGATAAGGTGCAAAGCAGTTACCTTCGCTCGCTACTAGAGATTGGAGAGTTGCTGAAGAAGAGAGCTGACACTCTGAAGAGTTTTAAGATCTGACAATATGCCCATCCAGCAGCCCTAACTTCTAAATAATTATATATATACTACCGCCATCAGCAGCAAAAGACCCATACTACACCATCTTACTGTTGATCCACCAACTGATCCACTGTCAACCCACCACACATGATGTACTTAATCTCTCTTCTTACACCTACAGTCTTGTGCTCGCCCAGCCCTTTCTCCATATATTCCTTGTAAGTTGTTCAAGCTGTCTGTCAGGAATAGCTCTCTTTCTCATTCTGTCACTCACAGAAACACATTATATAACAACACTCTGGAACGTTTACAATAGAGATCCTAGCAATTTGCGCAGGAGTTTATGCAGTGCTTGAGTAAAAGTAAGAAGCAATGCTCTTTGAAATAAATGCAGAAAAATAAGTAGGAGAATGAATAAGCAATTTTAGTTGAATTATTCTAATATGTTATTGTAGATATTCTACAGATAAAAGATCATCTAGCACAACTTCTCAACAATATGAACTTAAGGGTCAATAATCCACTATTTTCCTTAAATTGTTAATTTTTGTTCTTCATCCTGCTCACGTGGCATTTATAGTAATAGAGCCCTTTATTAGCTAAATAACCCCAAATGGCCTCGGACAATTTAAGAAGGCTGCCCTTTAATCAATTCCTTTTTCAGTTGCAGCTTTCCTGGCAGAAAAAAAATCTTATGTGAGACAGATTCCTGAGTATATACAAAGGCTGTAGCTCATGAAAGTGTGTGCACCTGACATAAGGCTGGAAAATGAAGGTTCTTGAACTGACCATTTCATTTTCAGTCTGATTTTGTTACTTTATCCTTTAAGAATTGTTTGATCTGTAACTTGATGTGCTGGTTTTGGTACTCAAATGTATAACCACCTCTGCAATAGCAGCATTACATGGGGAAATCACAGAAAGACCAGATAACCTAATTACCACAATTTTCAGTAGTGGGGTTTTATTTCTTCAAAATTAGCAACTGCGTTTGTAAGTTCCCTGCAATTGAAAATAGAAAGGTTGTATCAGCGATCTGTTCTCCTTACCCAGGTAGGCATGGTTAATCTCTTTCACATATGGCAATTAAAAACCTGTGAGCTTTGTTTTATCAATGCAAAGCATTGGAGTTAATTGTAAATAAGAGCCTGTGAAAATGCACTGTGCATGGAAATTAGTTCATGAGTTCACAACGAGAACATGTGTAACAAGCAGTTGCTGTAGATTTGACATCTACCCATTGATTAACTGTTGTCAGTAGCACTGAGCCACTTCACCTAAAAGATTCTACTGCCCCACTCTGTCTTCTAAATACTCTCAGATCGAATGAAAAGCCTTTTTTCATCGATCTTTTCCACATTGTAGAGAATTTCTTTGTATCAAACAGATACACATTTTAAACACCTATAGTTACAAGCAGAAGGACATTTACATCGTTTACATGTACCAGCCCCTAAGGCCAATGAAAATGACAGTTGTTAGTGTGCAATCTTCCTTAAATGTTTTATTGTTTTGTTTTTAGACTTTCAAATAGCAGAAAGGTTAATACGAACTATCGATGACCCTCATCTTCTCCTTGCATAAACATTTCAGATACAAACATCTTTTAAGTTTTCTCGTCTTACAAGACTCATGACGATTTCCCCAAATTGGACCCCCTTTTATGTTTGTGGACTGAGTATTATTGTTGAGTTGCAATGTTGGTTGACAATCCTGAGTGTCATCTCGCCACATACCTTTATTCTCTTTTTTTGTTAGAAAATGGAAAATAAAAACACTGGAATGTCAAGTTTTTTTTATTATTAAAAAACAATCAAATGTAAGACTCGGGTTCTCTTGTCATTTGTTCTGTGTCTCGGCGATGTCACATATCCACTGTGGTATATGACATAACCAACCAGCCAATCCAGGCGATGGTGAAATTTCGGACATAATTAATTTACGATACATTTTCAATGTCATACAAAATAATATTTGTTACAGAATTGCATCGCATTGGATGCAACTTGTCTTTAAATTTCATGACGTTCAAGTGGGTAACCCGGAAACACTTGTTTTCACCAGCTGTAGCTGAAACATTCTAGATGATTCATGTTCGCTGACAAACTCACTAAATTGCTAGACCTGATATCAACACTAACGTTACATTTTGTGAGTTTAATAGAATGCAGAGAGATAACGTTCACTGGTTATTTTATGACCCGGTTAAATTAGTGAGTTAAGGGTTAGCGGGGGTGAGCTAGCTAACGTTAGCGTAGCGTTAACGTTAGTTTGAAGCCGCTGTTTTGTTTTTTGTTTCTCTATTGGAGAGTTGACCTTTTTTCATAACATTCATGAGTGTGTCTCTGGTCGTTATCCGGCTGGAGCTAGCAGATCAGTCTCCTTCTCCGCAAGGCTTTCAGTACACCGCCGGTAAGGTGTCCTTTATTTTATTCACCGTGACGTCAGCCATAAACAAACCTGCCAATGTACTGAATATACCTTACGCGTTTGCTATGCTGTGTGTTAGATGACATTGGTCTCTCTCCCAAGCTGCAGTCGAACCACAAGCTACTTACCGCCCCAACGTTAGCTATACTAACTGGCAATTCAGGACTTGTCTTTCTGGAACTGTCGTTTGACCTGTTCTCGGTTCTGACACCGATACATCCTTTCAGTGACTCAGCAGTATACTTGTTTTGATGTGTAGCTTTTGTCTGGGTGGCAAACATTTGACAATTGTTATGGATAAAGGTTGTTGGGAAACTAGAACATTAAACACTTTTGGAGGTGCGAAAGACAAAAAGGCTAGCCTGCTGTAACACTGCTTTATGTTTGTCTTTTCCCAACATGTGCAGTTAAGGACATGTCAGAGGAAGAATTACATGAGAAAGCTCTGTGCTCGGCAAAGCTGACACTGACTGGGAAGACAGAGCTGGAGACAGCAGCTGTTATACACCAACACATTGGTAGCAGAGCAATGGGAGACATGGTCATTGAGACTTTTGAACCTGCTACAGGTAATCAAATGAATGGTCATGCCAGATCTGTGTTCATCACGGAGAAACGGAAAATATTGTTGTCTCTGATTGTTCAATTTCAGCCCTATCAAATAATAATGTCAAATCTTCTTTTTAACCAAATACCACCAATTTTTTTTCCTCCAAGTCAAAAGTGTGTCTGAGGATACTGGTGCTCCAGAAGAGGAAGGTACAGCCCACAACCAACAAACCCAGTCTGACAGCATGGAGGCCACCACAGGGACAGCACCAGACTCCCCTTCCAAGCAGCTGCCAGACCAGATCGCCTTCTTCAGCGGAAACCCTTCTGTTGAGATAGTCCACGGCATCATGCACCTTTATAAGACTAAGTAAGTTATCCTCTGGCACGGCGCTACACTGGGGCTAGGGGGGCGGGGGGGCTATAGCCCCGTCACTAATGTGCGCAGCCCCAGTTAAGCCCCCTCGAGCATTTCGGCATTGTATATAGCTATGTTATTGAACGTATTGGCCAAGCTCCCCTTTAGCCCCTGGAGAGAAAAAATCCTGGCGCCGTGTCTGGTTATCTTATCTTATATTATAGTCTTATTTTTCCCTGAGGGTTTAATGTGTTGGTTATGGTTATCTAAAATTTGCAAAGGTCTCGAACTTGAACAAGACGTAGAATGATGTATAAAACTGATTAGAAAGGTCTGTAGAAGCTGATCTTTTTATCTACTGTTTCAAAACAAGAGGTCATTGTTTTTTTCTTTTTCCCGTCATAGCAAAATGACTTCGCTGACTGAGGAGGTGAGACGCAGTGCGATGCTGTGTATCCTCACCGTCCCCTCGACCATGACTAGCCACGACCTCATGAGGTTTGTGGCGCCCTTTAATGATGTGATGGACCACATGAAGATCATAAGAGACTCGACCCCTAACCAGTATATGGTGCTGATTAAGTTCAGTACTCAGGTATGGCATTATCTACTGGCATGCGTTTTAACTGTCTCCAAGACTATATGGTTTGTCTATGCACAACCTTTCTCTGTTCCTCGTAACTTGTACTTGTCCTCACTCAGATGTCTTGCTAT
This sequence comes from Aplochiton taeniatus, assembly GCA_017639675.1. Classification (NCBI taxonomy): domain Eukaryota; kingdom Metazoa; phylum Chordata; class Actinopteri; order Galaxiiformes; family Galaxiidae; genus Aplochiton; species Aplochiton taeniatus. The sequence continues at coordinate 26,595,648 of CM030172.1, read as the reverse complement.
CAAGGCTAAATAAATCCCTCAAGAAAACGAGGGATTGTGGAGAATTTAGGTTTGTTTTGGGTTCTTTGTTGGAAAGGCGGATGCAGACAGTTTCTACACAGCGTGTAATGGTCGCCAGTTCAACTCCATAGAGGATGCAGTGTGTCAGCTGGTGTACGTGGAGAGAGCTGAAGTCATCAAGTCATGTCAGGTACTTTTCTACTGCAGTGCACTCTGCCTTTCTGGACAATCCTTTTTTACAGCTTTCTCTATAAATAATCAGAGAGTATTGAAGTACTGTGAAATTAAGTACATTTAGTTTTAGTAGGAGTCCTGTTTTTTATGTGTTAGTTTCTTTTTTTTTACCTTTTGAAATCCCTTACTCCAGTCTCTGTTTTCTCTCTCTTTGTATATCTCAGGGAGCTAGTTTGCCTGTCATGGAGTTGACCGAGTTGCCAAAGTGTACCGTGTGCCTGGAGAGAATGGATGAGTCAGTCAACGGTGTCCTCACCACCCTTTGTAATCACAGCTTCCACAGCCAGTGTCTGCAGCGCTGGGAGGACGCCTCGTAAGCAGTGGACACACACAAACACACACACAGGCGCAGGACACCCCTAGCCAGAATAACCTAGAAACACACTCCATGGCTTGATTAGGTTAGATTAAACCATCTCACTGATCTAAAATAAGAGCATTTCTCTCCCGATTGAAAGCATTGGTTAAATCGGACCTGCTCGCTTTGTTTATACACGCGTCAACTGTCCTGTGGTTATGTTTCCATCGTTAGCGTCATGTGCTCTTGCTTTAAGGCCACTGTTTTGTATATGACAAAAGGTTGCAGTGTGGTCGAAGGACAATAGATGTGCTGGCTGATGTTTACGTGAGAGAGAGCCAGAGAGAAGACAATGCTTAAAGTATTTTATATTTCTCTTCTCGACAGGTGTCCTGTGTGTAGGTACTGTCAAACACCAGAGCCTGTGGAGGAAAACAAGTGCTTTGAGTGTGGAGTGCAAGAGGTAAATACACACACACACACACACACACACACACACACACACACACACACACATACATACACACAATCAATGGCAGATGCTAAATCCTGCCCCTCTTTGCAACAGTGGAAAACTCAAACAAGAAGGATATGCAAGTATTAGTTCCTATCGGAAAACCACTAAAACTCCCTTTACTGTTCTCAATTGTACACCTGTTGTATAAATAAAATACAAGGTAGATATGTTCAGATGACTACTCTGGCAGTGTGAATAAACACTGATCATATGAGATGAGGATGTTCTCAATGTTGGGTTGAAAAAGTGCATTGAATTGTCTTGTTGACAATTTGTTGATATTTGTTTGTCACCTCAAATGCTGCAAGAGGGGAGAAATAAATCAATCGCATCTGTACTGTGGTGTAGCTAATTAATACAAAGCCTTCTGGCTATATTTGTTAATTTCTTATCATGACAACAGAGATTTCATCTTGTGTGTGCTTCTGTGAAAACTGTGTTTTTGACTTAGACTGAGGTAGCAACCTAGCTGGTAATAAGCTATCATACTCTGTTGCTTAAAATTGCTTGCAGAGGCAGGCATTAGCCGTCATTGACTAACTCATTTTTTGAAAAACATCTAATTGTTTCAGTTTGCATATTTATGTGCGTTTATAAATAGATTACATTGGAAAGTAACCCCTTTTAAATGTTCTAGTTTGGAGTTGTTTAGCGTTAGGACTAAGATGGGGGTTCACCATCACCAGAACAGACCTCTGCTCTACTGGGCTACACCAAGATTTAAATGGGAGAAACATCATAGTTAGAGAAGATGTTAGAAGAGATCATATCAAATAAAAAAAGTTTGGAGACTGCATTCGGCATTCGTATTTTTAGCCCAAAAATGTAGGCCTATGGTGTGGCGCAAAGGAGCCATGGCGAAACGTTACCAGTGGAGGCCCTGGGTGTACAGATCCTTGCAACCTCACAGCATTGCCCTCGTCTCTTTGAACCCCCGGTAGTGTGATCGTCTTCTCTCTCTCCCCCTCTGTAGAACCTATGGATATGTCTGATCTGTGGGCACATAGGCTGTGGTCGCTACGTCAGTACCCATGCCTACAAGCACTTTGAAGAGACTCAACACACTTATGCCATGCAGCTCACCAACCACCGTGTCTGGGACTATGCTGGAGGTGTGTTTAAAGGGGGAGCCGGGTTGTATTTACTGTAACATAAAAGAACTGTCAAAATCCCGGACCTAGAATACTTGAAGACCATGACTGAATGGTACAATCTCGAATATTGAAATTCACTTGTACTGTGAGATGCTGGACAGTTTCGGATGTTTTGGTAAGGGTTTTCATTGATTTGTTTGGATGGTGTTTGGATGTTGTGTGATGTTGTCAGATAACTACGTCCATCGGCTGGTGGCCAGTAAAACGGATGGGAAGATGGTTCAGTATGAGTGTGAGGGAGAGACTTGCCAAGAGGAGAAGATTGATGCACTACAGTTAGAGGTATTGTGTGCGTGCGTGCGTGCGTGCGTGCGTGTGTGTCGACTTCAAATTCCCGTGCTTAAGCTGCAAATCATTTTCGCTGAAAACGGTGCTCTTAACACAATTGATTTGCCCACAGTATTCCTACTTGCTGACGAGTCAGCTGGACTCCCAGAGGATTTACTGGGAGAATAAAATAGCACACTTGGAGAAAGACACTGCTGAAGAGGTGGGCTGTTTACACTTTACAGACAGAGCGCTAACAAACCACATCAGGTCAACAGTCCCACACCTGTGTGCATAGATTATGATCTTAATGTTGATGTATGTTTCAGATCAGCAACATGAAGGCTAAGTTTAAGGAGACCATTGATCGCTGTGACAACCTGGAAAGGAGGCTGGGGGAGCTGACCAAGGAGAGGCAGAGCACGGAGAAGAAGTAGGCCCTCGCAAACAGCTGTCAATCAAATGATTGTACCCATGATAGGATGGCTGCATGCTTACGTTTGCTTACTGTAGCTCCATACTGCGTGAGTTAAGCCTCTCAATTTTCCCTCCCTTTCTCTTTTCATTTCTTTCTCGGTGTCTTTCTAGGTGCACCCAGCTGAGCAACCGTGTGACCAAGCTGAGCCAGGAGCTGAAGGAGGAGCAGGAGATGAACCGCTGTTTGAGAGCCAACCAGGTTCAGCTGCAGGCCCAGCTGGCTGAGGAGGAGCGCAAAGGGCGGGAGACAGGTGAGAGTTGGCTGGCTACCCACACACAACCCCTGGGCCTGTGCTTATCAGAACCACTGATGGAATGGAAATGTCAGGTTTATGCAGAAAACAACCCATTAAAGGAGGTGAAAGTTCAGGCAATTATCAAAGTACAATTTTATTAATGAGTACAGACAGCAAGTCTGCAGAAAAATTAATACAGTGTTCACTCCAACGACATAGTAAGTTCTGATTTGTTGACAAGGTGGAAACGAGTATATTGGTCTAAACGAAACAAATCATTCATTGGTCAAGGGGGAACACGTGTTACCTCCCAGTATTGAAAAGGACACCTATGCCAGCTTGAATTATGAAGGCTACAAACAGAGAACACCAGCCTTCAGTGTCTCAGAGAGGCACATGTTGTTATCTCTTTGGTGCTCTGGCCTTCATTCTGAGCCTTCCCTCACACCTGAAGAACAACTCAGATTTGGATGGAACATCGAAGCTGAAGCGGCCTGATGTAGATGTGGTAGGCGTGGATGTGGCTATGTTCCATCTCCTTAATACCTGTGTTGCATGCCCCCTGCAGGCGAGCGTAAGGACAGTGCCATAGCAGACCTCCAGGAGCAGCTGAGGGACGTGATGTTCTACCTGGAGACCCAGCAGCAGATAGAGCACCTGTCCCCAGAGGCCCGCTCGGAGATCCAGGAGGGACAGATCAATATAGCTGCCAGTCCCAGCGCCAACTCTGCTAACCCCGCCCCTGGACCCTCCTCTGGTCGAGGCAGAAGAGGCCGCTCCAAGAGGGGGAAGTAGGAAGCGACGTGCGTGCTTTTGCTTGCGTAGGATTAGGGTTTAACTTTTAAGAAGGATTGGTTGGGTGTAAAAGATTGGTATGCTATTGAGTTCATTGTTTGCATCTGCCCTTCTTTCTTTGTTATAACAGAGTCTGGATGTATGTATATACACATTTTAAGTATGGGTGGGGACATTTGTGTCCTACCACAGAGTGGCAAGGACAAAGTAAATACCTCTCTTGTTTAAAAATGCTGACCATTTTGTATTGCGTTATAAATGTTATCTTTTCTGATAAGTAAGCGATTAATTATGTTTATTTTGCCTTTGCTGGCGCTCAGTCTTAAGCCTTTTGATTACAAAATGTGTGACTCCCGTCCACCTTATCTCCTTGTCTTGCTTTAACCATAATCAGATCATGTCATATTGGCAAGCTGAAATTCTAGCAATGAAAGGAGGAAGTCTGTGCAGCCTGTTGGCTATTAGAAAAGCTTCAGGAAGTCTACTTTCCCCTCCTCTAACATCCTGTGTGTACTTTCTGGCCACACTGAGCCAGGAACAACCCCCACCACACACCCCCTTACATTTCAGTGATTTCAATTTGATTTCTATTTCAGTGGGAGAGACGTGAATCAAGCGAGATGTGTACACGTTCTTATCTCCCATTACTCATCTGTTAAGTTATGTAATTATACATTTTCATAGCAAGTAAACCTTTGACACACCAAATTTCTATGACTAAAATAACAGGCTTGTAGTTGCAAAGAAAGCACATGGTACAGTTTTACAGAAGTCTATTTCCCTGAAAATACACAGAGCATGGAATGATTTCTGTTATGAAGAAAACATATTACCCTCTTTTATAATAAATTGTTGTAACAGAATTAGACCTCCTGACTTTTCTATTGTTATTGATCACCTGTGCCAGAAAAACGATTGTCACTTTACCTGAGCTCTTTGTGCTTGAGTTGAGAATAGTGTGGAATAAAAATAAATATTCAGTTTAGGCCTGTTTGGTTTTGTTTAAGTAGTTGGTTATTGTCTGATTATCACACTCAAGTTACAGCAGATGGTATGTATTTCTATGTCCTAGTTTAATAAATGTCACCAAAAAGTGGACACTATAGAATTTCAGTGTTACCCAGTAAAGAAGTTGAATGACATGAGTCTATCACTTATTTTTTGTTTGTTTTCATGTTATAACATTAAATAAATTATTATGAAACGATTCGAATTTTGCTTGTCTGTGTTTCTTTGTGCCTATTCAATGGAATAATACAGTAGGTTTGTGTTACAATACTAACAGATAGAATGCATTCTAATGTAACTGGATAGTGAGGTCGGCCATACTGGCATGAGAGTAATGTTGAACCAATAACAAAATGCTGTGACCCCTTGAAAAGTTTCAAGATTAATATTTCTAGAGGGTTTCACTACAAATTGGGATGTATTAATTTAAAATATGCAAATAAATAGAAAAATCACTGTTGGTTTACTAATGTCACGATATCGATCTCAAACCTGAAAATGTTGGGCAATTTCAACATTCTCTCGAGGTCATATAATTATAATAGTGGGTATCAATTGAAACGGTCGCCTCCTGAGCCCTCACCCATTTTATCTGGGAGAATAGTTGTGAGCTCTGTTGTCAGACACACTTGGGAATCGGTTAAGAACTAAGCAGGCAGTAGTTTAGGCTCAATGATTTATTTTATAATTGCTGTAATGAATGATGGTTTGAAGGTTGTGGTTCTGTTGAAACTAAAATGATGACTGCAAACATTGGTAGAACATAAATCATAAATATCAATACTCAGCATAGTTGTTATAATTTATCATGATCAATTAGTCAATGTAATACAACAGTAGCCTACATAACTTGACAGTGAGATTGACAACAGTGCATACGCGGGTACTAGTTTACCATTGCAGGGCTCATGACTGAAGTGACGTGACTAAAATGACGTAACACATATTTCACACATGCAGTGCGGTCAGTACCATAGACTACGTCCGGTAACAGAGGAGTTAACCCATAAGCTAGAGCAGGCGAAGCTATAAGCAAGCTTAAGCGCATTACCATTCGTCACAAAGTGAAAGCAAACATCAAAAGTGAAATATAGCGGTGATCAAAGTATGCATTACCGCGCACCCAATTCACCAACAATTGGCAGGGCAATCCTCTGTAGGTCTGGCAGCTCCTTCTCCCACTCTTTCCATGATGGAAGCAGGTCGTCAGGTAGGTTAAGGTTGTCCCAGTCCTTCAACTTGTCCCACAGACCTTGAACTATCATCTTGGCCCGAGCGGTATAAGGAACTATGTAACGTAGAGGGTTGTACTGGCTAGCCAGGACCCGGGAAATTGTCAGCATGATGACCAGGGGGCAGTCTAGTGTCTGGTACCTGTATGAAAGTGTGTAGGTTGGGCAGCACCAGAGAAGCCCTAATGCAGATTCTTGGGACTTTGCTTGTCCTTGTGCGATCCACAGTTCAGCGCTGTTGGATCTAGCATCGGAGGGGAGTTGACTGATCACTGCTGGAATATTGCTAGCCCGCTGGCAAAGATCAAATCTTCCTTCTGCTAGTAGCTTCCATAGATTAGAATTGAGGACTCTGGCGCTCTCTACTGATGTCAGACTCTTTAAACAGTTGTCTAGAATGACTTCTCTACTGACTTCTCGATTGACTCTCAGACATCTTCCTGGGGATTACTGTGGTCTCAGACGTGTTTCTGGAAGGGGAATGTTGCACAACAGGCACTAGATGCCGAGGGGGAGTTCACGCCACTCATAGGTGCTGGGTAATTGTTCCCGGTTCAGATCACTCCAAAGGAATCTCAAAAGTGTCGTGTCTTCAGAGAGGAGCCTGACTCTGTGGAACATACAGCGTATGTCTCCACTGATTGCAGTAGATTGTTTTCAGAACCTGAGGAGCACAGACAGAAGGGTGGGGCCTAGTATGGGTCCAGGCAGTAGGAGCTTGTTCAGGTTTGCCCCTCTAAACTGGAAGGAGCAGTGTTCATGTTTTTTGCCATAATACCACACCATGTGATGTGGGATGCACCAGCTGGTGGCAGTATTCTCCTCAGTGCCAGATGCCAACTTGACCTCATAGCCCATCTGCACCAGTCGTTGAATCCTTTGCCTATTCCGGTGCATACGCAAGCCATTTCTCGATGCCGTGGAGCTGTGGAAACACAGATTCTCTAGGTGCTCGCAGTTGGGGTATGGTTCTGACATGTAGTAGGGGAGTTGCATAGCATCGGACTCCATCTTCTTAAAATCTTACGGTATGGAGCATTATGCATTCCTGGTCCTGTGTTGACCTGGTGCTGACCTTCTCACTCCGTCATGGTAGCATATTTGCCACAATTTTTCAACCCGGCTGTAAAAGTTGAAGGATAAGTCAATGGTGGAGGTAACAAAGCACTGCTGTTTGGATAGGCTGTACTTCAAGTCCGGTGACGGACCCTGCAGGGTCCAACCAAGGTGGGTTTTGATAGCAGCTGGCTAGTAAAACTGGTTGAGCCCCTGTGATGATCTGTATAGGCAGTCCAGTGAGGTGACGATATTTCCTTTGCAGGATGCCAACAGGATGTCTCTGCTTAGTTAAGCATTACTGCTCAGCAGAAAATGTGGAGTCCTCTTTAGGTGTGAGGTCGTGGAGATGGTGAAGGCGACTGCCAACCCATGAAGAGTCTGAAGCTCCTGTCGCACTGTGTGGAGTGTTAGATCCTCTGGCAGTCCTTCGAGTCCCAACTGTTCAGCGTCTGCATGGAGCAGGGTAGTGCGTTCAGATCAGTCATCCAGGATGAAATATGTTACCATGGTTGGGTCCCCATTACTCACAAGGACCTTGCTGAACTTGAGTTGGACCTTCTGGTCTCCTAAGGCCGGTCAATATAGAGAACCTCTTTGGCAGTATTCCGTAGGCAGGAACCAGTTGGCGGGGCCCATTCTCTTGCTTTTCCTAACTTCTCTGGGTCTCTCTCAGAAACCTTGTGTAGCACCAGTACCTGCCAGTAGTTGCAAGTCTTACATCCCATTTTGAAGTCACACTCTCTTCCCTGATGGCTCGGACCGTATCGCCAGCATCCACTCTTCTCCTTAATCCAGCTAATCTTCTGCTCTTTTGCAAGCTGCTTGAAATTAGCGCGTTTGTGGAGGGTGTGGTTGGCGATGTCGCAGTAAGGGCAGGACATCTTAGCTGGTGGTGTCACGGCAGGGTTCAGAGTCTTGGTGCCAAGGAGAACCCTAGCCACCTTGCTCTGTCCCGGGGGCTCTCTCAGAGCTGCTGGTGACCCTATAGTTATCTTCCTGAACTCCAACCAGTCTTACAGGTCAAGAAGAGTAGAAATGGAAATCCTAGAGTGGTGTCAGAGAACGGCTATCTGGAGTTGCTATATGATTTTCTGCAATCAGTGTGGCCTCTTCCAGCTTTAGGTGATCCATCAGGATCTGGAATTTGATTAGTTCGGTAGTGTCAGCCGGTAGAAGGTTATCCAGTGCAATCTTCAGCCTTGAGAACTCTCTGGGATTCGGGTGGACAAAATCTGGGGGGGGGGGGGGGGGGGGGGGGGGGGGGCGATGGTGCTTGTGGGCTCTGTTTCCAATCCTCTCTAGGCTCCTCCAGTGGAGGGATGTAGCTAGTTGTCTTTAGATCAGCTTGTGGAGCAGGCTGGCGTCTTATCCGGTACAGGTCTGAAACTTCGTAGTCTCGTGGGCGAACAATGGGCTCCTCTTCTAGGGGCCAAGAAATACTGCTCCTACAGCAGGCTGAGCTTTTTAACAGTGGAAGTTGTGCTCTGCAGTCTATTCAATTGCAAGCAAACTTGAAAAAGATTTTAACTTTTTTAATTGAACACAGACAAATCCTTCCAACATCCTTGACCAGTGCATTTTCAAATGGGAAGGTTTTCCTTTTTTGTGTCACTGCATCATTAAATATTAAAAGTAAGTTGAAAAGATAACACACTACGAGACATTTCTTCTAGCAGTCTCAAAAGTGGCCATTGTGTTATACTGAAGCTAGGTCCATACCTATGGGGCTTAGTCATAGAGAGCTTGCCATGTTGACAAGAGCTGCGATCACAGTGAAGTAGCATTCCAACATTATTTCACCCGCCGTGCCGCCACTGTTTAGACTACTCCGACAGGCGCTTGGTCATTTGTTTATGCACTGTATACAAAGAAAGATAAGGCCTGCACCGTTGACCAATATGGAAATTATGATGAGAACAACAAGAGATGGTCAGTCCTTTAAAAGTCTCAAATAGATATTTCCATTGAACAGAGCAGTGTCCCATCATGTCCCCACTCCCTGTAACAGAAGGGGAAAACTCAGATTTTATGACTTCCTGTTAGTGGAAGTGTAAACTGGTGCTGCATCATAACAGTGACCTTCAACACACTGATAATTACCATACTTTGTGCGGAATTATACATTATGGAGTTATTTTATAATAACATTACAATTTGCTAGTTGGTTATGTTTAGAGGATAACACATTTTTAATAAAACTTTCTCCTTACTCTAATCAATAAACAAGTAACAAAAGGTTTTCCTATAAAATGCAGACTCATTCAGGCAGGAGTATTGCAAATAGCAAAGTTTCATAACGTAATGGTGGTTATTATAACTACATTGGCAACCATGGCCAATGTTATTGATCTATTTAGCTGTTCTGTACCATTCACTGGTCAGGACAGCTAACAGGACAACACTGTTAACCATTTTAGAGTACTGTTAACCATTTTAGAAGCTCTCAAATTAGGCTGCAAGTAGATACCCCCTGATTACAGAATGCAGCTGTCAGAATTCTGACCAACACAAGAAAATTTGACTATGTAACACCCATTCTCTGTTCCCCACATTGGCTTCCAATCTAGGCCAGGGTTGTCTTTAAAGTACGAAATACTACATGGGCTTGCTCCACTGTATCTATCAGACCTCAATACTCAATACTCTCCAGCCCGTGCCCTCCGTTCTGCCTATTCCAATTGTAAACAAAAAGTCAGCAGGTAATATAGTACTCTGCTACTGCCCTTTCTTTGGAATCGGCTTCTTGCTGAAATCAGAGAGGCAAACTCTCTTGATACTTTTAAATCAAAACACACCTTTTTTTGTTGGGCCAACCCTACCCCGCCTGGTCTGAGATGAACCACAACAGTTGTGTATTGTGTTCATCGATTGTGTGTGTGTGTGTGTGTGTGTGTGTTATTTAGTTGCATTGTGTGTAATAGGTGTGTGCGTATGTTACTTTGTAATACACTGTATTGTGTTTTTCTTGATGGTAACATGAATGATATGTTTGCTTTTATGTGATTTTATATTATATTTTAAAATAAAATGGTCTGAGACAAAAGTGATACTGCACTTTAAATAACTTTGACTTAACTTGATTATTTCACAGATAAAAATCATATAATTTACAGATATCATACCATATCCCATCTGTTTTTCCATGTAATAGGCTATGCATGGTTTGTGATTATATGAACACAGATTGTGTTTTAATTGTCATGTAGGCCTGACTCTGAGGCAAATAATATACATATGCAAACATTTAACACACATTTTATGCCTTTCAAATTTACCAAAGTCTACATAATGTTATCATACTTGGGATTATAGGGAAGCTATGCTACATTCATGAGAGAAACATGGAGTGAAACCAGAAAGACTAAAGGGCTCAACAGACAGAAAGGAAAAAGAGGAAGGGGGCGGGGTATGCAGAGCAGCAGGGTGCGCAAAAAAGATAGGAGGTGGTTCTTTTTTGTTCAGTTTCTCTGAAACTTGTGCGGGAATTAGTCTGTTCCATGCACCACGACCACTATGGACCTGATCTAAAGGGCTATACTTTCTTTCCTTTTGTCCAGAAACCACTTAGAATCACGGTAAGCAAACAGTTTTTCCTGCTTTTCCACCTCTCTTTGCACACAGAGATCTTTTTTCTCAAGGTATGTGCAGCTGTGAGTTCAGGCCTCAAGCAAGCCTTACTTCTTTTCACTCACACTCTGTCATTCTCATCTTCCTCTTTCCATGTGTGTGTGTGCATGTGCGCGCGCGCGCGCGCGTGTGTGTGCGTGCGTGTGTGTGTGTGTGTGTGTGTGTGTGTGTGTGTTCTGCGGGTGTGTGTATGCGTTTGTTTCTGACGGGCAATGGTGGTAGCCAACACTAACAGAGTTTACAGAGGTGGTCAGAGAAGCAGAGCTACTAGAATGCAAGGAAACTATTTCGAATTCCATGAACGTGGCCAGTACAACTGGTTCACTACATGTGAAAAACAAAAAAATGTTTCTGTATGGGCTTATTTGGATAATTCCTCTTTCCAACAGTACCTAGGATTAGTAGTGTGAAAGCATATTTTTAGTCTATGTATCCTTGTTCCTGCACATGAAAGTGAGTTCCAAGAATTGTAAGGCCCTTTGTTATCTACGATCAGTCTGCCGCCTTCTTCCAGAATATTAAGGGTCAAATTGCGTATCTGACCTCGTCAGCCTACCTTCATTCATAGCTTCCAGATAAATCCCTCTTCTGCCCGAGCAGGTTACAAGAATGAAAAGCATTCCAATGTTATGAATTCCCAAAAGGTTATGTGGTCTCAGACATCTGCTATCTAAAATAAGATTCTGACCCCTTACTCATAGAGAAAAAAAAATCATACAGACATGGTCATATTCATGGGTTTTTACCTGCTTACGCACTGATGTGTACAATAAGGACTGTCAACCAGGATATCAACATACCTAAAAGAAAGTGGACTTGTTAATGATAAATTCCAGATTCAACGTTGCTAATAGAATCTCACCTGGAAAACCCCTTGCTCGTCTAATTCCTCAATAGTTTAAATTTCCTCACAATGTTGGAGCCGGGTGTCCACCGTCTGCGAATGGCTGCGAAGCGCCTGGAGGCGCAGCAACTTTCCTTTCGGCGCCCATGTTAACCAATTGGACAGTGTTCACCGGTAAAGACTCGGTGTTGAGCTGAGCACGAATTCGAAGCCTATAATACCCTGAAGAAATAGGTTTTCTTAAGTAGCCCTAGGCCTATTTGCTGGAATACACTAGGCCTCATTTACCAACCGTCCTTAAACCCCACTTAAGCAATTTTCATGAAGATTCTGTCATTCACCAATGTTTTCTTATTTGGGACTTTTTCTTGCCAAGGAACAAAATCTTCGAACACTCATAAGCGCATAGGCCTACTTACGCACATTTGAGTGCCGTCATGTTTGTGCGAAACCTTTTTTTTATTATTGAATTAAATTCTACATTCTATCAACAGTTTTGCACAATACATTTGGCTTTGGAGATTAGACCGCTGTCTGTGTCCAAATGTTAAGCTGATGGCACACCCGAGGGTGCCGTTTCCAATATTGGCCCCGATGCGATCCAACTCCGGTCTGAAGAATTAGGGTTAGGGTTCTTTTGTGTTTGGCAATACCTTTATAAACCTCAGATTTGACATCCAATCATTTTTTCCGTCCTTTTTTTCCCGTTCTCTGGCAGCGCCCCGCATGCATCTTAAACATCTGACTCTACTAAATATGACAGCTCGTTTGCTGTTCACTTCCAACATGTAGCCTACCTCCACTTCAGAACTACTGAAGTTTCTCTTAAGTTCTAAGTCCAGTGCTCTTTCGTCTTCACAGTTCTGTATGGAGATTCTTGACCTCACTCTCAACTTTTAGGCTATTAAAATGTCTGTGTGTGCACACCAGCATTTTAAACGGTCTTCAACATGCGATGTTTGACGATGTAGGGCTACATCGGTATTAGGTCAGTGTGGATAGCTTTATTACTGGATGAAACAAATGTATAAAGGCGCATCAAACTGCATATAGGCTACTTCAGAGTTGGCCATACGAAAATACTCGGCATAAAATAACAACATTGACTGCACAAGTAACAGCTGTCCACATGCACTGCCCTGGAGTTTCATGCCAATTTATGGGAATTGGCAGGGCGTTTACCTATGCAAATTGGGATGAAATAGCTCGCGCCTTCAATTTCCGAAGAAAATGGAAGTCATCAGTGTAAAAATACAAGTTTGAGTCATTCTGCTGTTTAAAAAAGATCATGAACCCAACGTAGTCCTTGCTAAGGAACTTTCTTAAAAACAAATCTAAGAAAAAACGTAGGACGATATTGATGAATGAGGTCCAATGTTTCTTGTAGTAGAACCAGATAAACACTAGACAAGGTGGTAAAAGGTAATATTTCAGTAGATATGTCGGAAGAATTTGCATCTTGTACATCAAGACAAGAAGATCAGCAAAGTTTCCGTGGTATTTATCACAATGACATCTCATTTGAAACGGGGTGTTGTGCGCAAGCTTTTTACACTGCATATCAATGTGTAAGTTGGTGAGTTTCTGGAACGAAGAGAGGAAGTAGGACAGACAGCCAAAACACCAAACTATGAATGCTGTTTGTGGTGAATTTCTACATAATCTTGCTAAACTTTTCCTTTTTTTCAATAACAAACATTTTTTATCAAAATTCATGTCAGCATTGTTGAGGATGAATAAATGTGTCCTGAGTATTTGAAAACAACTATTTACCTCTACATTTTTTCTCTGAAACTTTGAGTCAGATGGGCGACCAGGACAGTCAGGATACCACTGACAGACCATCAAGCTCTGAGACTGATGGAGAGATGGAGCAAGATGAGGTGAGAGGGAGAGAGAAGGAGCGCAAAACCAAGGAGCCCCATCCTCCAAGTTTCTACCAGCTCTCAGCCACAGTGCGTGCTGTGATAAGGATCAGACAGAAGTACCAGGCTTTGAAAAAACGACGCCTGGAGATTGCTGCAGTCCTCGAGGAAGCAGGAGGTCCATTACAAGAACCTGCCACAGGGGCTCCCCTTCGCACCAGCCCCAAAATCTTCACCTTTGATGGACTGACCCCCTATGCCATTAGCTCCTTGCCCCATCGGAAGAAGAAGAAGAAGAAGAGGTCTCGGGTGATGTATCCCAGTTGCAGAAGTCGCAAGAAACTGCCCGCACAGGAACACAGCCGTGCCAAGTCCTGCCTCTACCTCTTCTGCACCGTCGCCTTCCTCCAGGTAAGCTGACGTGGGATATAAAGGTCACTCAACAGTCATTGTTTAAAATATAATCGTAATGCTAATAGTTGTGTCTCTAGGTATACAATGCCATAGAAAACCTGGACGACCATGTCCTTAGATATGACCTGGAAGGGCTGGAGAAGACGATGAGGAGGGAGGTGTTTGGCCAGCTGGGAGCAGTAGAGACCCTTCTAGCCCACTTGAGAGACTACCTGTCCACCTATGTCCACAACAAACCTTTGGTGCTCTCACTGCACGGCCCCAGCGGCGTGGGGAAGAGCCACATAGGGCGCTTGCTGGCTGGGCACTTCCGCTCTGTGGTGGGGGAATCTCTGGTGCTCCAGTACTATGTGCTTCACACCTGTCCTCTAGAGGTGGATGCCTTGCACTGCGCCCGCAGCCTGTTCACTGCAATATCTAGGATTGTGGAGCAGGCTGAGGAAGAGGAAAAGATTCCTGTCTTCATATTTGACGAGGCAGAGCACATGTACAGCGAGATATTGGATGTACTGAGGGAGCTTGTCGTCTCTCAACGTTCCAATGAGTATCTGAATGCCATTTACTTGTTCCTTAGCAACCTGGGCCAGGCCCACATCACCAAGTACTTGCTGCACAACTCTTCAAGTATTTCCATGGAAACAGGTGCTGCTGGGCTCCACAGTAATTTGGTTAAAGAGGTGTCCCCCATATTGCGCAACAGCCTAAAAAAACACCACTCACTTTGGGGGGAGGCCTATCTTGTACCATTGACTCTGTTGCAGAAAGGTCATGTGATGGATTGCTTCCTAGAAGAGATGACCCGTGAAGGCTTCTACCCAGATCAGAGCAACATCGAACGCTTAACTACAGAGATTGAGTACTACCCCATAGTGGGTGACCGGGAATACGCCCAGACAGGTTGCAAGCAAGTAGTGGCTAAGGTCAATCTGTTGTAAATCTCTGTGAAGGTAACGTTTGCTTCCGATGATCTAAAGAGGCTAATTGCTCTTGGAAACAAGAAGTGCTCTTAAGGCAGTGCTTACCAAGGAGGCCAACTGGAAAAGCCAAAGAAATAGCAGAGCTACCAAAGGGACAGCATGCTTTGATTCAGGACCATTAAGATTCTTTATAAACAGATACTTGGAAAGTTGTCTAATGTAAGCATTATTTCCCTGTGACAAGAGGTTTGATCTGTCATGCCAAACACAAACATTCTCCATCCTTTTACGAAAAGCAGATTAACTACTATCACAGTATTACAGAACAGGACATTTGGCATTGCCAGTACAGGGTAGATATCCATTGGCAATTTGTTACACAAGATCCATGAATGTCATGTATTTATGATTAAGTTAAGTTAGTGGTGACTTACTTTTCTCATCTAAATGTCTTGCACAGTGCACAATTATCTGCCTTCCATTTCCCATGATATTACGTTCCTTTCTTCCAAAGTAACTTGTAAATAAAAAAACACAAAAAGTTGTACTGAATTCAAATCTGACTCTGGAAATACTATTCCCTAAATTAGGAAATATCTGACTAACAGGGCAAGGATAAAACATGAGTAAATTATCATCATAACATGTATTTTTATAATTTTATTATTATTCCCTTGACATTGGAAAAATGAGGTACTGTGTCCAAATGACAGAAAAATCATGTTCATAATTATGACAAACAATGGAGAAAAATAAGAGTAATACAATTTGATGCATGAGCAAAAGTAAGGAGGGAGCCTTGAGCATTATCTATAAATAATGTGTTCTCACTTAAACCACAACCACTATATGTACACTGGAAGCATACAAGACAGGGAGAGTATGGGTAGGCTAGAGAAAAGATTGTCAGTAGTCCCAAAGCAGCAAGAGAAACCTCTCTGAAATGAGACTAACTTCCTTTAAATATCACAAAACGTGGCACAGAACCACTTAATTTAAATCTTATCTTTCTTTCGCAACTGCAGCTCTGACCAGATAGATGGTAGTAGATGGTAGATGAAAACAACATTATAGAAATGACAACTAAAACTATCCTTAACCTACTAGAAGATTCAATTATATTGCTTTCACCTACCCTGACATTGGTTAGAGAAGCAACAACAAACATAGGAGATAAGAAATCCTCATCAGCATTGGTGTGGCTTTGAGGGTAGTTCTCTCAATGCATGGCCACATAACATACTAATATTTCTTTAAGAGTTTGCGTGTAACATTTTCATTCTTGGAAAGCTGAACTGTCCACCCCACTTGCTCTTTGTATGTAGTAACATGATCGTAGATTGTAAATAATTTGGAACTCCTGAGCTTCATTGGTTCCCCTGTAACTCAACAATAATATCAGTAAAACTCATCCATATCAAAATACAGATCATTGATTGAATACATGGTCCACTAAACCACCCCACAAAAATGCCATATGCATACAAATAAAAAACAAACATACAGCACCCTTTTAGACCGTTTCATTCTGACATGCTTTCAGGAGGGAACACATAAAATACAGGACAATAAATGGGGCTATACCTTCATACATACCGACTTGAGTCAGAACTTACAGGGAGATGATAAATAGTGTTAATATAGTAACCAGTCAGGGGAATTCAAAATGGTTTCAGTTAAACAAACTGTAGTCACCATCTTCAACTCTGGTCAAAAGTTTAAATATGAGGCCAAATGCAATATCCATATAAAACCTTTGGAATGTTGAAATCAAAAATGGCCAATGAATGAATAAAGAGGGCCATTGTATGTGTGAGTGTGTGCGACAGAGAAAGGCTGCATAAGTGAGGCTACATTATGGTGATGAACTTGGTGGATTAGGAGTGTGTCTCTTTAGGCTGGGGGAGTGTATTTGTGTGTGCAGGGTAGTGATTGACTGGCTCTGGCTTTTCTCTTGGTTGAAGGTTCTTGTCGGGGACTTATGCCTCTAGCTCAAAGCCCATGCCTACTTTGTGTCCTCCAGTGTTGAAGTTCTTGCCATCAATCAGTGCTGAGAGCGTGACCTTCACACCTGCACCGAGTAAAAGGACATTTCACCACACAGAAAGGAAAAGCATCACTGTGGAATACCTGAATCATTAAATAAGTCAAATCCAAAGAATCCTAACAAAATATACTAACAAAAAAAACTACTGAAATTTAGATGGCTGATGAGACTTCACAAGAGTACAGGTTAAGAAAGTAAAAACTGCAGAAAAGGGCCAAGCCAAATGGATCCAAAATTCCGATACTTTCATATAATCTATGGCTAACTATGTGATATGGTTAGGTTTGCCCGTGTGCTTAGCTTCTTTGCAATCACATGGTTGTATTTCAAACTGAGAAGTGAACCTCCTACCTGGCCTCAGTGCCTGAGTGTAGCCTACTCCAATAAGGCTGGCGTTGTTCACCTTAGCCTGCGGGGGGAGGCAAACACACAACTGAGTGTTTAGCAAGACCAAGACCATCAAAGCCCAATGCAGACCCCACCGCAAACGGTAGGTACGCAACTTGACCGCAGACGTATGTCGTTTTGCTACAATTTTGGTGTTAACAAACTGCTGCTGGAACGCATGGCTGACCGTACTGCACCTACAAACTTGTATACTTAACGCAAGCGCATAGTCGATACTCGGCCTGCAACTAGGAGCCGAACAATCTACTGCATTGACTGCCTATACATCTCATTACAGTCCACTCCTTTCTTTTGTTTAGAGAGGTTGCATTCACTGTGATTTGCATTTGTACCCCTTCTGTCTGGGTTGTTGGGGAATTATTAACAGCTCTTTTTTTTTTTAAAGGAAAAAGAACTCATACCCCTCTTTTTTCTAAAACTGATTTCATTGTTTGTTGTGTGTGCTGTGCTTGAATTAGCTGGAACAGTAAAAAAGGTGTCCTTTTGATTGTATTATATAACATTGCCATTGTTAGGGATTCTTTCCGGATCGGTGGAACGCATAGGTTGCACTAGAGAAATGTATTGTTTGTTGTTGTATTGTTGTTCAATCCGGAGGACGAACGTTCCACTTTCTCTTTATGGACTTTTTTTTCCGTAATAAAATGGCCAACATAATTAACTGCTCACCTGAATACAAGGACATCATTGCTTTTTTAAAGTGAAACTGCTGTCGCTGTAGCTAGCTAGGTTGATGCTGACGTAGTGCGCGTCAGGGTTCTATAGCTTGGCAGTAAATAAGGTAAGCAAAGTAATCGGATCTGGAAGATCAGACAGAAGTCAAACAGATCAATACCCTTTGATTATATGGTCATAGAGGTAGAGTGAAAATGACGGACCACCTTTTTTTGCAGCAGCAGCGCTAAGACACAAAGGGGCGTAAACCGCGAACGCTTTAACTCCAGCTGCAGTTGTCTGCAGTAGCCTTGTGTAGGGTCTGTGCCAAAAGGGAATCTAAAACGTTTCCTCAACACTACTTACAGACAAGGAGGCATCCTTGTCCAGCTGGTACTTGGCAGCGATGCCAAAGCGGGTGTTGTTGCTGCCAGCGGTCCAGGCCAGAGTGACGGCTGTCTCCAGCTCGTCATTCACCTTTTGGTAAATGGACCCTCCGAACTCTGTGCCGTCATTACTGTAAAAGACAACATTGGACATTCATAACGTTTAATTTGAGCGCAAACAGGAAGGGACATGTAATAATTACAGAGATATGAAATGCTTACACGTTGGTGTGAAGCTGGAAGTCTCCAGCCTTGTAGCCCAGCGCAAAGTTGTTCTGAGCCAGCTTGGACTTTGCCGTGTCAAAGGCCATCTGGTAGCCGGCAAGCCAGCCCTCGTAGCCTACCACAGCCGCCGCGTGGATGATGGGACCCTCAAAGTCTACGTCGCAGCCGAGGTTGAGGAAGTCACGCTTGTAGCCCGTCTTCAGTTTACCACTCTTCTTGCTGAAGGAGTCAGTACCACTTATAGTTAAAAAATAGCTTTATACGACTGAGTGTGAGTAATGAATGATCAGACACCATAGTAAAAAAGCAACTATGCCAAAAATATAAATCCTTAACCTTCCATACTTTCTTTAACTCACCCAGTATTTGGTACAAAGGATGTATCCAAGGCAACCTTCAACCCCTGTGCCAGCTGTGGAGTAAAAGCACAAATGTACTGAAGTGAGTGGCAACAACCTTTCAACTATTTACAGAACGCGCCGTGTTCATCTGCCCTCGTTGGTGTTCTTTTGAAACTTTCCGCACAGAATGACAGA
Source organism: Aplochiton taeniatus (assembly GCA_017639675.1). Classification (NCBI taxonomy): domain Eukaryota; kingdom Metazoa; phylum Chordata; class Actinopteri; order Galaxiiformes; family Galaxiidae; genus Aplochiton; species Aplochiton taeniatus. Next base: position 26,576,448 of record CM030172.1, on the reverse strand, counting down.
AACCAACCTGGTCTTCCACAGTGACTTCTGTAGCGAGTGTGTTGTCTGTGTTCCACTTCTGGTTGAAGCTCAGGCCCAACTCCGCCATCTTGTACTTGGTCTCCAGGTTGCCTGCAGCCTTGCCTGTGTCTGTGTTACTGGAGCCAGATGTGTTGAACTCCTATCAGGGGGACACAGTGGATAGCAGTAGTCAAAGAGGCTTAAAGACAAATGAAATCAAATGGATAAAAGATGTCCAAGAGACAGAGTACAAGTACAATGAGCAACTGTACAAATAGCAGTTGGAATGGTGGAGGCTGCAGAACACGCTGAAGTGAACGATTCACGAGAGACGGAAAGATTAAAAGATGAGAAGTGAAAGCAGAAAAAAAAATTAAGTGGGTAACAATTGATGAAAGGGTTAGCAGATAGTTTGGTGTCAGAACAGATGGGAAAAAATACAAACAAAACATATAACAACCATCAATGACAAAGTCAAAGTCATGTCGATACAATGACAAATAAGTAAACAGAGGTACAGAGTAAGCAACAAAAATTAAAAAAAAATATATATATATTGAATGGGTACATCACACAACAAGTGGCCTGGATAGAAAGCCATGTTGCATCTCCCAGGCAGACAGACAAACGAGAAAAAGCCTAGGGACCAAGTCTTACCATCTACATGAGAGAGTGAGAGAGAGCGTTCCGGAACAGGCGGTGGTGACAGCAGCAGCAGAACGGAGACAGAGCTGGGTTAGGAGAGGCAGATAGAGACAGACAGGGCTGGACCAGACACCTACAAACTAACCAGGCCTGTTCCGTCTCTGTATACTGAAGCACAGTGCCAAGCAGGCACTACTGACAGCAGCAATGACCCATTCAACCTAAACTGAGCTAATAAATTACAGGGCAGGGAGGGTCAAGATATAGCATTTTAATAAAATAGCATACTATCTGCATCTGTGAATGCGTATGCTTGAGAGAGCGTGAGAGAGAGCAAGAGGAACAAGGGGGGGGGGGGGGTTCAGGGTAAACCAGAGTGACAGAGGGCTGGTAAGTACCACTCACCACTCCACTCTGCGACTTGGTCTTCAGGTCCAGCTTAACAACACCAAAGCCTTGAGGATAAGAGAGCACAAAAATCAAGTTTATTAGGAGCATTGTCGATGCAAGTGTCTCATAGAACCGCAGTCTTTTAAGACAATTACAGTCAAACCAGCAGACTTATTGCTTCCTTTGTTTTTCTATAAGATAGAATGGCATAGCCAAAAGCAATTCAGTACTTTATGGTTGTCTGAAGACTATTTAGATTTGGTAAGTGTTTTACAGCACCTTTAAAACAAATGATTTTATCACGTGCCAGATTTGCTTTTAATGGTTTCCTTGGTAGACATGAATAGCAAGAATACTCACCATAGCCCTTGCTGAATATGTCCTTGGCAGCCTTGCCCAGGTCTGAGTATGAAGGAGGGACAGCCATCATCCTTAAAAAGAGAAACAGAAGGAAGCCATGTTTTCTTCTACAGTTGTAACAAACAACTCCCTATCATATTATTACAATACATGGATCAGCCACAACATTAAAACCACTGACAGGTATAGTGAATAACGGCCATCTCGTTGCAATGGCACAATGTCAAGGGGTCGGATATATTACGCAGCGAGTGAACAGTCAGTTCTTGATGTGGTGGAAGCAGGAAAAATGGGCAAGCGTAAGGATCTGAGCGACTCTGACGGGGGCCAAATTGTGATGGCTAGATGACTGGGCCAGAGCATACCCAAAACGACAGGTATTGTGGGGTGTTCCTGGTATGCGGTGGTTAGTACTAAAAGTGGTCCAAGGACAACTGGTGAACCAGCGACAGGGTCATGGGTGCCCAAGGCTCAATGACGCGTGTGGGTTAGCGTCCGGTCCAATCCCGCAGAGGAGTTACTGTAGCATAAATTATTGTTGGCGGTACAAGGGGGACCTACACAATATTAGGCAGGTGGTTTTACTATTGTGGGCGACAGGTGTATTGTATTTACAGCTCTGGAAAAAAATTAAGAGACAAGGTTGCTTCCAACCATAACATTTAATAGACCGTGTTTCATAAGAACAAGGTCAAGTAGTAGACATTGGGGGCAACAAAGTTAGGCTACAGATTGGCAGAGTGTGAAAACGACTCCACTGACTGGGACGACCGCCAACTCACTCGAATGTCACTCAACAACCTCAAGTGACCCACAAAAACAAATGGCAGCTGGGGTAAAGTACATGGTGAGGAGTCAGGACGGTTCGAAACAGGCTCCTAGGGGCAGGGCTGAAGTCAGGCAAAGCTAGTAAAAAATCCCTTCAACAACGAAAAGCAACAAGCATCAAGCCGGAGGTTTGGAAAAGACCCTAAGTATTGGACCGTAGAGGGCTGCCATAATATTAATTCAAATGAATAATGTATCTTCTCTAATGAGTCAAATTTTCAGCTTTGCCCAACACCTGTCCGTCTAATGGTTTGACAGAGACCTGGAGACGCCTACAAGCCAGTGTCTCGCACCCACTGTGAAATTTGGTGGAGGATCGATAATGATCTGGGGGTCCTTTAGCAAGGCTGGAATCGGTCAGATTTGCCATTGTGACGCATTAATCAAGCCACGTACGAGGTTGTCCTAGAAGAAAACGTGCTTTCTTCTGCTCCAACAATGTTGCCAACTCTGAGGACTGGTTTTTCCAGCAAGACAATGCACCATGCCACCCAGCCAGGTCAATCAAAGTGTGGAGGACCACCAGATCATGATCCTGTAATGGCCAGCACAATCTCCAGACTTGAACCCCATTGAAAACCTCTGGAATGTGATCAAGAGGATGATGGATGGTCACAAGCCATCAAACAATGTTGAGCTGCTTGAATTTTTGAGCCAGGAGTGGCATAAAGCCACCCAACAGCAATGTGAAAGACTGGTGGAGAGCATGCCAAGACACACGTATGCTGTGATTGAAATTCAGGGTTATTCCACCAAATATTGATTTCTTCCTAAGTGAAAACATTAGTATTGTGTTGTTTAAAGATGAATATGAATTTTCTTTGCATTCTTCAAGGTCTGAAAACACTGCATCGTGTGTGAGTGTGGCATTCAACAAGTCTACAATGTTATAAAGTTCTTTCATTTAAAGGGCACACCATTAGAATTGATCTCTAAAACTTACAGGCAAATGATCATGCCATGTACATAACACTGTAAGGCTGGGCCAATCTATAGATAGCAAACAAACGCCCAAGAAAAACAACAGTAGGGATGGTCATTTCCATGTTTATACATTAAGAATCACCAGTCCATGAAATTGTTTAGCATCTTATGAAAATTAACCTTTAATATAGCTATTCTCATGGCAATCATTTTTCTCTACATCAATGGCATCCTACTGTATCCTAGGCAGCATAGCAGGATGTAGCTCATCAGCAGTCCTGTGATGCTTTCCCAGTCAGCCCTCCTGCCGGACGGGAACATACTGTTCCTTTTACTAGTCATTCTGCACGCAACAAACTATATTGTACACGGTCTTTACTAAATCAGCAGTATGCTGGTTCCTGCAATACACCGACACACTTCGGATTAGCCTATACCTGTAACTACCTGACCCATATCACCAGTGGTCACTAAATGCATTGTAAAACATTGACATGATAGCAAGCTACTCTAGAATGATACGTTGCCTTAGGAAATCGTTCTGAAAAACAAGAATCGAAAACTCTAAAGTAATTAATAAATGAATTAATGCAAGCACGATTGGCGTTACTCAATCAATTTTTCTAAGTTTAAAATAAAACCTGTATTTAAAGTTAGTTTAAACGTTATGACCCCAATCCCACCAATAAGATACAGTAACCACATGAACCAACCATGGCATGGGCTGCATCACAGAAAAACCGTGATACAAAATAACTTTACGCGTTAAATTAACCGATTTGGCAGTTTTATAACATTACCACCAAGCGAAAGGTTGAGTTGTGTAATATCAATGCCTCACAGAAATTGCAAGCTGTACTGTAAGCTAGCGAAGTTACACGTTAGCTATAAGATTGCTCCAGCTATTAAAAATGACCGGATAAGGAGGTGGCCGGGGCATTTGCCTTTTGGACAAAGCGGCCCGAATCATGACAGCAGATGGGACGTTTTCGGAGGTAGCGATAACGCACGTTATTCAGCTTGCTCCATTCTAGCTATCCAACCCACCTCAAAACCTAACTGTACACGCCCCCCTGTGCAAGTACATTTTTTTTTTTACCGATAATGCTTACCAAAAGAACTTGCACGCAAGAGACCATAAAAAGCAAACGCTCTGTACTAAATGATCAGTTCTAAATAGTATATGTTTGTTGTTAAAACTGGGATTGCCTTCAACAAACTATCGAGCTTGAACAAGAAGGCACTGCTAGTAGTACTGCACCTAGCCCAGCAACTTCCATCTCCAATGGCAACGTTGGCTAAATGTCATTATGCAATAGTTTGCTACGCTGGTATTAACGTTAGCTTGCTAATTGCTAGCGGTCTTGTTGCAAAAACAGCATGCACGGATACGATAAGCTAACACAGACATGCTAGACAACTAACCTTGGATAACACATTATTGAGTATACTATATCTAATGGGAACATTAAACCTGCACATGTTACACGCAATAACCAATTATCCGTCCATACCAATATTAAGATGTGTTGAACGAAAACAACAAGCCTTTGGTGCCCTGATCTTCCTCTGTTCTGCGTCTGCTGCTTTGCTAGTTTAGCAATGTATGTAGGTACTCCTTGCAGATAGGGCACAATGAAGGAGAGCTCTTGCACATGCGCTGTTGCAATACGTTGTTAACGTAGACAAAGATGGAACCCGTAAATATAGGCCCTGGCTTATTGATATTAATGTTCCTGGTTATTTTTTATTTCTTTTGTTGCTGGTTCCTGTTAAGTAACGAATCTCTTTCGATATCGTTAATTAAACGTTTTCCAAATGTGGAAGGCTCAAAGAAGTGAAGTTTCATCGATGCAGAAAATAAGATGATATTCGAAAATATAAACTGAACGCAGCTTCTGGTTACTAACATTGGCTAAATGACCCATTTGATTAGAGCTAGAGCCGAGAACACTGTCCTATTAAAGGGCTATTGAAAATATCTAACTAGAAATGTTACCATTCGCTCACAAGCCTGATAAGCTGGATGTTTCTGACATTTAAATATACCCATTCCCCCTTAAATAGTGTGAACTGTTTGTGATCATCATGGCGCACTGCCCGCCCCGAAAGTACTTTTCCATCGGATGGAGGAGGAACACAACTGCGCGATCGAGCAACAGACTCCTGTCAAAAGTGAAAAAGCAGTTTCAGCTTTTGATCTTTACCAAGTCCAATGGTCAACATTGCTTTAGAACGTGAGCGCTTATAACTGTTGCATAGCTGCTCTGAAGTGCCTGAGGGTTGGCGGAGGTGATCGGTGCAGTCTAACTATTTTGTTTTGTTTTCTTTTGTTTTATTTATGCACGGAAGCAGGAAAGCATGTCAGAAAATACTACATTTGTAAATCCCTTTCACAGACCTCACTGCTTGGCAGCTGCTGCGCCATCGGGGAAAGCCAAATTAACACACCCTGGCAAAGCGATTCTAGCAGGTAAGCGCATTCTTTGATCTATTTGATGAGTGCGTAAGCTTTTCAGAGCCTTCTGCCTCTTGTCAAGCATTGAAACAACGATGGACCTTTCAGGAGGGTGCAATGGTCACACGCCTCCTCCTCTTAATTCTTAATGTAGCCTAAGATATTTCAGGTTTTTAGGCCTACCCTAGATGTTGAACGCCAGATGTCTATTCAAATTGCCTAATTATACGCAACTGTAGGCCTTCTTATAGCCTACTCACTTGGTTAATACCAATACCATTTGAGCCAACTACTTGCCTGTGCTGCCAACTCCTCTACTATGGTAACTATGTTTGGCTTTTTTCTGTCTGTTTGACAAAGTTGTAAGGGGGGGGGGGGGGGGGCTTGCTTTAACTGTTCTCTTGAGTAATACAACTTAATGAGACCAAGAGGCTGTAAGGCACGCCATGTACGAAATATGCTATCCTTTCGGGTAAATGTAACTGCTCCATCTATAGTTTAAGCGTTTTGTGCTTTTATTAAAGTAGCTCTGTTTGCTTGATCCCCTTCGACTTTTTTTTTTTTTTAAATTATAGACTGGAACCAGTTTAGCACTCAGACTGAATAACAGCCTTTCCTTTTTAATAGGCCTACGTGCATTTTAGTATTCTGCATCATTAGCATAAAACCATCAAACTATGATAGATCGTAAAGAGTTTGTTGGTGAGAAATAGATCAACTACTCTGTGTTGCCCAGTGAAAAACAAGGATATTGCAACCAACCCGATCTATCAGCCCTGCCTACAAGGCTTTTGATTTTTGTTGGTCCGTAGTGGTCCACTGCCGCTAATGTGTGCAGGAGGGGTTAAGGTTCACAGGGTTTTGTGCCTGAGTCCATAATCCATGATGACTAAGCACGTTGTGGAGTGTGCACATGTTGCACACATGCACCTGTATTCTGAATTACAACATAAGCTCAATGCATTCCTCTTGCTCTGAAAATACTTCTGTGATATTTGCTGAGTTTTCTTTGCTTATCTGAGCATATCTTGTATGGCCAAGTTTAGCCTAACAGCACAATTACACATATTTTGTTTGAGTTTGTCAACATAAGGAAAAGAGCATGGATGTTATCATCAACCATTATTGTTGAAGAATACTGCTGAACTAGAAGTATTTGAATGACCGCAAGGTTTGCATTGTTGAGGGCATTTGTAGTATATATCCCATGCAGAACTAAAGTGGGTCTGTTTGCTTTCTTGATTGAATGCATGTCTACTGAGTTAAAAAAATCAACAAAGTCAGGGCCCTTTTAAAGGTTCCCCACGGGGCATTACCCCACCCCCACCCGTGAATCAGCCTTATTCTCTGCTCACCATTATATTCATATTTCTGGTAGCTCAAGAATACTTGCCAAAAATCCATATCTATTTCAACAACTAGTTTCTACAATTAGACAAATTGTTTTCCATAGTTTCATAATGCTTTTGCTTCTGTTGTAAAGTTGAGAATTTGCGTTGGTTTCTAAGATCTACCCCTCTCCAGTCTTATCAGAGTGCAGTGAATGGATGTACAAGACCAGTCACACATCCCTCTGAGCTGGAGCTAGAGCAAAGGGGAGTGTTATGTGGGAAGAATCACATTGATCAGCACAGCCAATCAACTGGCCCCTTCTATTTGCTGTTAAACGGCAGATATGTGGGACTGCGGCTCTTAAGGTGGAATGAGAAAGAATTTCTGAAGAAAGTTTGGTCCACGTTTTTTTAAAACAAGAAACTAGGAAAATAGAGAAAACAATATTTATTTTCAAATGTAATTAATTAACCCCACTATATTCACACAACAAAAGCCATTGGCTGAAGTTTTTTTTTATTTGCTCCATTGCTTTTAGGCATTCTCAGTATTCATTCTCCCTCTGACAGAGCTTGAATATGGACTTTAGCATGTAGTACTAACAGTCTTTCAGGATAGAATAAGATGAACAATTAGAGGTTTAGGCCTAATTAGTCCAAGGATATCTGAAGTGAACAACCGTTTTATGAAAGTGTATTGCAAGACAAAAATATGGTTAATTTAGCAAGGCAGCTTTTATGCTATTGTTTGGAAAACAATCACATTTTTATCATGGGCTCATAAAACCTGTGTTTTGAAAAGTGTGTATGTTTCTGAACTTGATAGGTGTTTTTCTTTTGTTCTGTTAGGTGGACTTGCGGGAGGCATCGAGATTTGTATTACCTTCCCCACAGAGTATGTCAAGACTCAGCTGCAACTGGATGAGAAGGCAAACCCTCCAAAATACAAAGGCATTGGTGAGTGTTGATAATGCCACCAGTGACACACTTCCCATCAACTATCACAATTACAGTTGTTTCATGCTCTGTTATACTGAATATTACCGTATGTCAGTGGAACCTAGTGTGCTACTTAGCACTATTTTGTTAGCTCCAGCTTCAATACAAGAAAGTCAACTTATTGCTGCACAAAGTGCATTGAGATGAGTATACAATGCACGTGACTTTGCAGCTCTCCTGATATTGGTGTTTGTGCATGTTATCTTGTGCCCACGCCTGGTACTATTAGTCATACTTTACTCAGGGTGGTGTTATCTATGAGAACCACTGGACTTTGACATACTAAAGCACCTCTCAACGTGTTTTTTTCTGACCATTCTGAACACGTTAATTGGGGTGGCAATGCACTTAGGGTACAGTATAGTGTTGGTCCTGAAAAGAGTGACTTGTTTAATGCCCCCCCACTCCCTCTCTCTTCTCCTTTCTTCCCATTTCTTGCCCCCTTCCCACACCTTTATTTCTCCTGCAGTTGACTGTGTAAAGCAGACTGTGAACAGTCATGGGGTGAGGGGTCTCTACCGAGGCCTTAGCTCTCTAGTCTATGGCTCCATCCCCAAAGCAGCTGTCCGGTACATGCTCACCTGCATGCATACATACACACAAAACACTGTGCCTTTCAACAATATTTCATTTTATCCTTGATCTGTCTTCCAGGTTTGGGGTGTTTGAGTTCCTCAGTAATAAAATGAGGGATGAGAGTGGGAAACTAGACAGCACTCGCGGTCTCATCTGTGGTCTTGGAGCCGGAGTAGCTGAAGCTGTGTTTGTGGTTTGTCCTATGGAGACTGTCAAGGTAACCAAAGAAACAACTATGTTTTGAGTTTCTGTACAGCAATGAATTCCATTTGTTTTGTTTGCTGATTCTAGCAACATACATTTAAATTGATTCTCAGTAATAATATTTTTGATAAATTGATTCTCAGTAGAAATACTTTTCTACTTTAGGTGAAGTTCATCCATGATCAGTCGTCAGCAAACCCAAAGTACAGAGGGTTTTTTCATGGGGTTCGGGAGATAGTCAGAACTGAGGGTATGTATGATAAGGTGTCTTGTATTGTTAGCTATGCATGGGTTTAGAATGATCTCTGTCAGCCTGTCTTTATTGCATCAATTGAAAGTGGATGGTTAGAGACATAGATTTATCCACTGTTCTTTCCCCAGGACTAAAGGGGACATATCAGGGACTTACAGCCACAGTATTGAAACAAGGCACCAATCAGGCAATTCGTTTCTACGTCATGACATCCTTAAGGAACTGGTACAAAGGTGGGTGTGTTTGTAAGATTTTTACAGTATTGCTTTAGTTTATAAAACCGTTCAGTCTGTGACTCTTAATACTCTCTGCCACCAAGGGGACAATCCTGACAGGCCCATCAACCCTTTGATCACCGGGTCGTTTGGAGCTATTGCTGGAGCCACCAGTGTGTTTGGAAACACGCCTCTGGATGTTATTAAGACAAGGCTGCAGGTAGGGTAGACATTGTTGAAAACATCCCGACGTAGCCAAGTTACAGAGCTTTGAAAGGTTTCTAAGGTTTCAAATTGTCTGGACTCTTTGGTACGTGGGTACTAATCTTAACCCAGTCAGTAAAATGTGTACTTCCGTTTAATTCAGTCAGTAAAAGGTGTACTCAAAGTAACAATGTTAGCTGTCGGCCTTTGGATGAGTAGTGTGTTTGGCATTTTACAGGGTCTGGAGGCTCACAAATACAAAAGCACTCTGGACTGTGCCATAAAGATCATGAAGCATGAAGGCCCTGCAGCGTAAGTACTGTACATGGATAGGCTGGCATGTCTAACTTTACCATGACATGAACAATCCTACTCTTTTTCTCCCTGTCCCTCTTAGATTCTACAAAGGCACAGTGCCTCGGCTGGGCCGTGTGTGCATGGATGTGGCCATAGTCTTCATTATCTATGAGGAGGTAGTGAAGGTTTTAAACAAGGTCTGGAAGACAGACTGAGACAACAGTGTCATCAAGGCAAGAGGCAGGACTGACTCTTAAACCGTGTAAACAGGTCCAATTCCAAACCAATCTCCTCAAATTTACTTCTCGAATTCTATCTACCTCTATACAGATGACACAGACAAAAGTTACTTTGATTTTTGATGTCTGGAGATTAGGGAGTTGTCAAGACAACCTAACCAATTGCACCTTCCGTCTGTTGCAAAAATCGCCAAGCAGGAGGTTAACTGGGAGGCAAGGGGAAGGGAATGAGTGGTCTGTTTGGGACTGGGCCTGATTGACCACAGCATTTGAGCGTGTATGGGCTTAGCCTTTTTTTTAACAACCATACTTCACAAATGGACATATTCTAACATCTCATGATATTAAAATATATGAATGTAAATTACTTAAAGAAACTTATATTACCCAATGCATGTGATGCAGAGAAGCAGATTATGATTTAAAGTCAGTGAATAGAATCATCGCCTAAGCTTCTAATTCCAAAGGTTGTTTTGTACATTAAAGTACTTGGGAAATGGGTTGACTTAATTAAACAAGTCACTGTGAGGTACATAACTGCAATGTCATACAAGAGATATTTATGACAGAGATGGCTGCATTGCAGATTTCACGAGGCAGATCTATATTTTAGCTTAAAAAGTTGACAGTGCAATTATCACCCAATGCCTTCGATATTCAGAGTGTTATTAAGCAGTACTCATGTTTACATGTGTGTAGATTAAAATCATGTATCGGCATAATATGTTGTTTATCGAACATTCAAAAAACTGACACTGTTGTACATTAATTCCATTGTTAAGTGACCAACATGGCTGCCGCGTTTGTTTTATGAGTAATAGAATAGTCTGAGCTAAATGTTGCATAAAGTGCCTAGCATACATGAATTTTCGATTGTTAAAAAGATTATCTGTTTTAGTAGTTTCTATCATGAAATGTCAATACTGTAAAATATTGTATTTTACAGATGTGTTGTTTTTTTCTTCCTTACTAGCATATGTAAAACTAATACTTTGTATTGTGAAGAATTTACAACCCAGTAAAATGGTGCCAGAGTTTTATCGTCAAACACAAACACATGCTTTTACAGCTTTTCAGACCTCCTTTTCTACTGATCTAATGAATGATATATATATATATATTTTGACATAATTTTTCTTGAAATTGTCCTTTGCAATAGTGTAAGCCTTATTAAGAATTAATTCCTTTGTATGATTTCCTCTATCATTTCTTTTTATTTCGTTATTGAGGGTTATGAGTTTTAATGCGGATGTATTTCAGATTATTTTATTTTTATTTTTATAATGATTTTCAAACTTAGATTGCCTTCATTGGCCAATTTATTGCAGGGGACATGTCTTATTCTCTTTTCTATAATATTTCTTGAGACATGTATTGGCCTATATCAATAATTGATTCAACCTATGCCCTCTTTGGATTGCACAATATTTACAACCACAAATTGTCGTCTGTAATCCCAAATAACCTTTTAATGTCATAGAAGTCTGAAAGTACGGAATATTTAATTAAACGAATACATAACAGACTACTTTATAAAAAAAATAATGTGTTTGATTGTGTTAGTGTATGACACTTGACGGTCAATCGCTAAACTACAGTCTCATAACAGTTTGTAAAAAAAAAAAAAAGAATAAACTACGATTACTGGTATACTAAAACGGCCTGGTTTTAGTCACTTTACTCACTTTACAGTCAAATATTCAAGATAAAGCGTAGCCTTTACGCAGCATAATACAGAACTACTCAGCCTCTGGAAGATGACCTTGCTGTACTCAGAATGTACCAAAGTTCTTGCCGTAGTGGCTGTTGGTGGTCTGTTCAAGCTTGTCCTCTTCCACAGGCAACTTCTGGAAGATGCCTATGTACTTATAACTAGCTTAGTTACTAATACGTAAATAACAATGTCTATAAAGGGGGGAGGAACAAGAGGGTTTTATTTCAACACAGTCTTATCTTTGGCTCGATCTTTGGCTGCTCACCGACCTGCACCAATAGAAAAGGTAACGTTAGCATGTAGCTAGCATTACAGTCATATTTTGGCCATTGCTCAGCCTCGACAACTGACGTTGTAGGCTAAGTACTTGCTCGCTAGCTAGCGTTGAATGATCAAGGCCTGGGGGGAAACAGTTACATTTTGAGGTACAATAATAAAAAGACACATTAATGCTTGTTGAATCACAAAGACACAATAACTAGTCGCTAGCTAAGTCACCTTGCTAATGACGTGACATGAACAAGTTTTATTACCGACTAGACTGAAAATAAGGAACGCCCCTATCTAGTACCTCCTAGTAGCACTGCAAACAGCCAAGGATGTCCTCTATCTCAGCATTTGCCACATTTAAAATATTTGCATATAGGACCGTGATGGTGTCAGAGTTGACCGAGAGCAAATACTTAAAAAACGAGTTATATTTACAAAATGCTAGGTGGTGTGACTTAAATATATGTATTTTTGGGTTAATTGTATACATATAATGTGTGCACTTATGCATGATATTTGTAGACTCTTGGAAGAATAGCCGGTGGCTAAATTATTTCATATAAACAAATTAACAAACATACGTGTCTGGACATATGAAGACTACTTTTTTTGCTGGAACTTAAGGATTAAGCCTGGCATCAAATTATATTTTAACTTCACCTTTTTATAATCATCAATTATGGGGTGGGATTGTGCACACATTTTGATTTTATAAATCTTTGCAGTGAGGTTTAATCATCAGTGATACAGAATTATTGGCATCTTCAAACCTCAGAGTTGAAAGGTTGAGCTACAGTATCTACTAGTTTACATTTAGTTTTTTTGGTGCTAGAAGCCCATCTGGGATAAACCAGCTAAGGACAGAGCATTGGTGTGCCTGAGGGTAAATCTTTTTTCCCTTTCCATCAGGTCCAGAAACTACAATGCATGTGTCCACTGGACTTCAGGGGGGTTTTCCAGTTGGATGAGAGGAGGAGAGATGCTGTCATTGCCCTAGGCGTCTTCCTTGTGGAATCAGGCCTCCAGGTCGACCATGCTACTAATAGCAGTGACACTAACTGTTCATACTCATTTGTCTTGAATTTTATTTATTTTTTTAGGTCTTGTGCATGACTAAGCAGTGAGACAAAACTGTGTATAACTGCTACGCTTTTTGGTGTCATGGTTTGCAGCACAAAGACGTAATCGTCCCCTACCTTCTTGGGCTGCTGAAGGGGCTTCCCCGAGTCCAGTGGATTGAAGAAAGCTCTGAACGTAAAGGAAGAGGTAAAACCCAATGTCATGGATGAAAACAGAATTCAACCAGTATTATATAATGTCTTATGTTATAATATGATCTGTATATGATACTGGTTGGTTGTCTCTATCTCGCTCTTTCAGATAAGCTCCCTGTGGCTGAGAACTTCTGCTTCTCTCTGGTGACCCTGCTGTCAGATGTGGCTCAGCAAGATGAGACCCTACGAGGACAGGTTTGTGTATATTATTGTTCAAGGCATATTTGGTTGTGTTTTTTTTTTATTATTATGGGCTTGACAAATACTTGCAATTTGTTCCTACAGTGCATTGAAAATGTTTTTGCCCCCTGTGAATGGTTGTCCAGTTTTTGAATACATTAACATACAATTTGGTGATTTATTAAATGTATTCTTCATGTAAGGATATACAGTGGGGCCAAAAAGTATTTAGTCAGCCACTGATTGTGCAAGTTCTCCTACTTAGAAAGATGAGAGAGGTCTGCAATTTCATCATAGGTACACTTCAACTATGAGAGACAAAAATGAGAAAGAAAAATCCAGGAAATCACATTGTAGGATTTTTAAAGAATTTATTTGTAAATGATGGTGGAAAATAAGTATTTGGTCACCCACAAACAAGCAAGATTTCTGGCTCTCACAGACCTGTAACTTCTTCTTTAAGAAGCTCTTCTGTCCTCCACTCGTTACCTGTATTAATGGAACCTGTTTTACCTCGTCATCTGTATAAAAGACACCTGTCCACAGCCTCAAACAGTCAGACTCCAAACTCAACCATGGCCAAGACCAAAGAGCTGTCGAAGGACACCAGGAAGAACATTGTAGACCTGCACCAGGCTGGGAAGAGTGAATCTGCAATAGGCAAGCAGGTTGGTGTGAATAGATCAACTGTGGGAGCAATTGTAAGAAAATGGAAGACATACAAGACCATTGATAATCTCCCTCGATCTGGGGCCCCACGCAAGATCTCATCCCGTGGGGTCAAAATGATCATGAAAACGGTGAGCAAAAATCCCAGAACTACACGGAGGGACCTGATGAATGACCTGCAGAGAGCTGGGACCAAAGTAACAACGGCTACCATCAGTAACACACTACGCCGAGAGGGACTCAAATCCTGCAGTGCCAGGCGTGTCCCCCTGCTTAAGCCAGTACATGTCCAGGCCCGTCTGAAGTTTGCCAGAGAGCATATGGATGATCCAGAAGAGGATTGGGAGAATATCATGTGGTCAGATGAAACCAAAATAGAACTTTTTGGTCAAAACTCAACTCGTCGTGTTTGGAGGAAGAAGAATGCTGAGTTGCATCCCAAGAACACCATACCTACTGTGAAGCATGGGGGTGGAAACATCATGACTGATCCGTGTTAAGGGAAGAATGAACGGGGCCATGTATGGTGAGATTTTAAGCCAAAACCTCCTTCGATCAGTGAGAGCATTGAAGATGGAACGTGGCTGGGTCTTCCAGCATGACAATGATCCCAAACACACCGCTCGGGCAACGAAGGAGTGGCTCCGTAAAAAGTATTTCAAGGTCCTGGAGTGGCCTAGCCAGTCTCCAGACCTCAACCCCATAGAAAATTTGTGGAGGGAGTTGAAAGTCCGTGTTGCCCAGCGACAGCCCCAAAACATGACTGCTCTAGAGGAGATCTGCATGGAGGAATGGGCCAAAATACCAGCTACAGTGTGTGCAAACCTGGTGAAGACTTACAGGAAACGTTTGACCTCTGTCATTGCCAACAAAGGTTATGTTACAAAGTATTGAGTTGAACTTTTGTTATCGACCAAATACTTATTTTCCACCATCATTTACAAATAAATTCTTTAAAAATCCTCCAATGTGATTTCCTGGATTTTTTTTCTCATTTTTGTCTCTCATAGTTGAAGTGTACCTATGATGAAAATGACAGACCTCTCTCATCTTTCTAAGTAGGAGAACTTGCACAATCAGTGGCTGACTAAATACTTTTTGGCCCCACTGTATATGCAACACCCAATATCCCTGTGTGTAAAAGTATTTTCTCACTCAAAAAGAGGTTATGTTGTGAGAACAAATAAAAATACATTTGTTAACTGCTCATTTCTACTTTTAAGAAACTTCATTTACCGTGACTTTGGCCTAGTTGACTGAGGCAGTTTTTCTAAGAGTTTATATAAGTTACTGGATTATTTTGAAGGCTTTTTTTGGTGTGTGTGTGTGTGTGTGGGGGGGGGGGGGCAGCTAGACCACATTTGGGGAGATGAAGTGTTGAAGCTCTGACTGTGGTTCAGTGCAGCCCCAGAGACTTAACCCTTTTATGACTGATTGTCATCAGTAACCTTTTACCCGAGGTCCTGTGGCATGATGTGCCTCTAAATTGGAACCTGTGTTCTGGTGACCGCTTCACTTTGAAGGAGCTTTATATGCCTTTACCTAAGTAAGCTTTCACAGTAGTGTCTCACCAAGCAGGGGTTGTGTTACTAATCAATTGGCATACCCTGTTGTTTTTGAATGCTGTTGTCTCTGTGTCAGATTCTGGAGGCCGTCATGGACATCATGCAGGTGTTTCAGGAAACGTGTCAGACTTCAGATGACCATGATAAAGGTATCATCATTACTCAGTGGACGCCATGTGAATTGTGCTCCGTCTCTCCCCAATCTCCCCAAAATAACTAGTCACCTCTCTGGCTTCTTTCCTCCAGAGTATCTATGCAGGTACACCATTCCCTGCTTGCTGGGCGTGGCCCGGGCATTCGGTCGCTATGGCAGCACCGAGGAGCCACTGCTGTCCAAGCTTTTCCCTCGTCCCGTTCCCCCGCCGTTGTCCACAGAGACGGACCCGGACACGTCCCGACGGCGCTCCTTCAACGACTTCCGCTCCATCATGCCCACCTCTCTGCTTTCCGTGTGTCATGGCGACACGCTGCGACGCAAAGGCTCCTCCGTGTCCAGTGTTTCTCAACAGGTATTACTGCTGTTTCTTCAATGGCGGACCAATTATCTCATCCCTCCTGTTTGGCAACATCTGTCAGCTTCAAAGGCTCTCTCTCGCTGCTGTGCAGCACCGGCTCAGATCAGGTTCAGGAGAGTTGTGTGTGTGTGTGTGTGTGTGTGTGTGTGTGTGTGTGTGTGTGTGTGTGTGTGTGTGTGTGTGTGTGTCTGTCTGTCTGTCTGTCTGTCTGCAGGCCAGTCCAGAGAGAGCAGACCTGACCCCCAGCTCTCCAGCTACTGACCCCTCAGCACAGTATTTTGAAGGTACCAGGCACTCTCAGTATATTGGCAGTTTGGCTGTCATCTGACACAGCTGACACAGGAACCTGACATTTTGACTGTCTCCTCTGTCCCTGCGTCCAGGCTCCTACCTCCCTGATGGCAGTGCTGTAGACCCAGAGTACTACTTCTCCACCATCAGCTCCAGTTTCTCTGTGTCTCCGTTGTTCACAGGGAGCAGCAACGGAGACTTTGAGGTCCCTTTGGACACACTCCGGCAGCTTCTGCAAATGGTCAGTGATGCTAGACCCACACAGGTGGAAATGGAAAACTTCACAGTACAGTGAATAGTCTATCACAGAGCCACATAGTACCACATTGTTTGTCTATCATATTTCTTACAACCACACCTTCAATTTAGATTTTCTTTTTCAGATTGAAGCGTTTGTGTCAGATTCGTTTTTGAAACTATTGGACGACATCTTGATGGAAGTTTTGGAAGTATGTTTAAATTCGCACTGCTATATATTTTTATGAATCTGAAAGTT
The DNA here is from genome assembly GCA_017639675.1 of Aplochiton taeniatus. Classification (NCBI taxonomy): domain Eukaryota; kingdom Metazoa; phylum Chordata; class Actinopteri; order Galaxiiformes; family Galaxiidae; genus Aplochiton; species Aplochiton taeniatus. The sequence continues at coordinate 26,559,551 of CM030172.1, read as the reverse complement.
TGGAAATATGTTCACACTGATACATTTTGTAAATGAATATGAAAGCCATTTTGGACTGTAATGTCTCTGTGATGTGGCGCTCTCGTCTAGCTGAACCCTGGAATCCACCTGTACTATAAGACCTTCAGCGATCCTCTGTATGTGGCCATCTTTAAAATGCTAAGAGACACCCTGTACAACCTGAAAGGTAACAGAGCCACGAACATTTTGTAGTGGACAAGACTGTGTATGAACACCTTTGTCATTTGATCAATGTAGCGCTTCTGAGACTGAGCTTGCAGCCATTCTCTTGAAACTGTATTGGATGTTGCCCTTTCCCTTGTGTGTCAGAACTCCAGACAGGCTACGTGAAGGAGGTCCATGACTTTGTCCTGGAGCAGTTCAGTAGCAGCCAGTCCGAGCTCCAGAGGATCCTCCATGATGTTGAGTACCTCCACAGTGAACTCAGCCCTCTGAAGCTGCGCTGCCAGGCCAACGCTGCCTGTGTGGACCTGATGGTGTGGGCCGTCACTGAGGAGCAAGGTGAGGGGGTCTGCGTATGTGCGTGTTCATGTTTTTAGTTTGATTTGTTGACTGACTGAATATTAATTCTATATTTGAAAAATCCAACTGAAGCTGCTGTTTCCTTGCTAGTGTCATCTGTTCTTCCTGCTCTCTGCACTCAGGCGCAGAGAATCTATGCACCAAGCTGTCGGAGAAGCTGCAGTCTAAGACCTCCAGTAAAGTTATCATAGCTCACATGCCCCTCCTGATCTGCTGTCTGCAGGTAACAGCCCACAACCTCCTCCAGCCCGTTTCCATATCTCTTTCATTCTTTTTTCTCTAATGTTTTCTCTAATGTAATGCAACTGAGTCTTCTCACTAGTGTGTGTGTGTGTTTGTGTGTGTGTGTGTGTGTGTGTGTGTGTTTCCAGGGTCTGGGTCGCCTGTGTGAGCGGTTTCCTGTGGTGGCCCACTCTGTCACCACGTCTCTAAGGGACTTCTTAGTAGTGCCCTCCCCTGTGCTGGTCAAGCTCTACAAGTACCACAGCCAGTACGCTACAGGTAACACACACATACACACTCTAGTTATACATCATCGTTGTCAATTTTTTATTGCAATACTAAAGGACAATGCCCCTTTGTCTGTAAACAAAGGGACTGGTGAAATCAAGATCCATGTGACCAATGAACACTCCCAGTCAACCTTCAGTGGCAACCTCAGTAAGAGGAGTCAGCCCTCCATGTACGAGCAACTCCGCGACATCTCCATCGACAACATCTGCAGGTGAGACCTTGTCACACTTCGCATGCTGGAGTATTGACATTCTATGGACTTTCCCATGAATATAAAACTAAAAACTTCTCAGTACGTCAGGGAAAATCCGCATTGGCTTCTCTGCATCGATGTCTGTCTTTCCTCTCCTAGGTGTCTGAAAGCTGGTCTGACCATGGACAGCGTCATCGTGGAGGCCTTCCTGGCCAGCCTGTCGAACCGCCTCTACATCTCCCAGGAACATGACAAGTAAGCCTCCTCCCACTCTATTTCAGGGCCCTCCGAGACCGACTGGTAACCACAAGCAAACCAGCCCTGTGTCTGTTTGTGTCCCACAGGGAAGCCCACCTCATCCCGGACCACACCATCCGGGCCCTGGGTCACATCGCCGTGGCGCTGAGGGACACTCCTCGGGTGATGGAGCCCATCCTGCAGATCCTCCAGCAGAAGTTCTGCCAGCCGCCCTCCCAGCTGGACGTTCTCATCATAGACCAGCTCGGCTGTATGGTCATCACAGGCAATGTGAGGCTCCAGTCATTACTCCCTGTCACGGCTCGATCAGAACAGCTGTCAGAAAAACATTGTTAACTAAATCAGGGTTTGCTAAATTAGCTCCGCAACGAGAGCTTGCAGATATGAGATGCCGTAGCTAAGATGCTGTGAGGGTTCCGCGGACATCCGTCCGGTAGAGGGCGCTGAAGGGCTGTGGTGGTGATGAAGCACTCCTCTGACAGGTCACCGGATTGCAACAGGTGAGTTCAATCTGGTGATCAGTTGGGGGAGTGCTATATAAGGGTGTCTGTTTGTTTCAGTAGGGAGGCTGACACACGCCGGAAGGCTGAGCGTATGCAGAGTCGCAGTCCCAAACTCCCCGAAGAGCGAAGCACCAGACACCCTTATATAGCACTCCCCCAACTGATCACCAGATTGAACTCACCTGTTGCAATCCGGTGACCTGTCAGAGGAGTGCTTCATCACCACCACAGCCCTTCAGCGCCCTCTACCGGACGGATGTCCGCGGAACCCTCACAGATGCCTTAGCAGCTTATATAAAAAAAAGAATGGATAGTCCTTCAGTTAGCTTTCCAACCAACCTTTAAAGTCTCCCTTCAAAAGTCCCTCATTGAATGCATCATGCTCTCCCTCCATCCCTGCAGCAATACATCTACCAGGAAGTGTGGAACCTGTTCCAGCAGATCAGTGTGAAGGCCAGCTCCATGGTCTACTCCACCAAAGACTACAAGGACCATGGGTACAGGTGAGCACATGGACAGCATCCATGTCGTGCCAAAAGTCAGTCTAAAGTCCTCATGATGTGACAGTAAGAAGAGCTAACCAACCAATGTGTGTCTGTTTCTCTCGCTGCCTTAGACACTGTTCCTTAGCGGTGATCAATGCACTGGCTAACATAGCAGCCAACCTCCAGGCAGAGCAGATGGTGGACGAGCTGCTGGTCAACCTGCTGGAGCTGTTTGTTCAGCTGGGCCTGGAGGGCAAGAGGGCCAGCGAGAGGGCCTCCGACAAGGGGCCCGCACTCAAGGTAGAGTTCTACACACACACTCTCACACACACACACACACACACACACACACACACATTTTAAAGCTATACCTTCTCTTATCACCATGAGACCTTAGTTAAAACAATATCTCCATCTAGGCATCAAGCAGTGCTGGAAATCTTGGAGTACTTATTCCAGTTATTGCTGTGGTAAGTGGTAGAAATATTTCCAAATTTCTGTCATCCTTGCCATAATTCTATCTAATAGGTGTTCCGTCTGATTGAAAATCTTCCCGTCGTTAATCAGTTCAAGTGTTAGCTTACGTACCATCACTTTACCTCCCATGCTAACGCTAGCTAACTAAGCGGTTGCCGCCCATCAAAGAGGCCAAGCCCCGTCTACAGAAGCTGTTCCGAGACTTCTGGCTTTATTCGGTGGTCATGGGTTTCGCCGTGGAAGGTTCAGGTGGGAGGAAATCACTGCTTTATAACATCTACTAATCAGGACTTAGGTATAGTTGTAGAAGCAGTATTTGTTTGTTTTTAGTCTGGTTATAACATGTCAAAGCCTGTTTTAGATCAATCCTAGAGCATGGAGTTGACCATGTAGGGGCTGCTGTGTGTTGTCCAGGTCTGTGGCCAGAGGAGTGGTATGAAGGAGTGTGTGAGATAGCCACCAAGTCGCCCCTGCTCACCTTCCCCAGTGGGGAGCCACTCCGCTCGGAGCTGCAGTACAACTCCGCCCTGAAGAATGACACTGTTACTCCGGTAGTCATTCACTCATAAACACTCCCACTGGCTCTTTCCAAAATGTGTGAGCACATGTGCGCACAAACAGACATTAAAGTTAGATTTCCATACGACACTGTGTGTGTACCTCAGGCGGAGCTGAATGATTTGCGTAGCACCATCATCAACTTGCTGGACCCCCCTCCTGAGGTGGCCGCTCTTATCAACAAACTGGATTTCGCCATGTCTACCTACCTGCTGTCAGTCTACCGACTTGAGTACATGAGGTAGGATCTTAAACGGATGGATGGGGCCCAAAAGTTTTTTTCCTTATCCGTTTCCTTTCCTTAACCTTTCCTCTTTCCTTGTTTCCCCTAGGATGCTTTGTGCTCTGGACTCTGATCGTTTCCAAGTCATGTTCCGGTACTTTGAGGACCGTGCCATCCAGAAGGACAAGTCTGGTAGGCAGCTAACACACACCCACCTGCCCCCCCCCCCATCGCACATTCAGCAGGCTCTCTGTAAAGTGGTCCACATCCTTGTTGTTGCTCTGCAGGCATGATGCAGTGTGTTATTGCTGTTGGGGACAAGGTCTTCGAGGTCTTTCTGCAGATGATGGCTGAAAAAGTAAGCAAAAATGTCCCCTGTTTGTTGTATGATATGGCGTGCCGTGTGTTCGCTTGCCTCTTCACGTGCTGTGTGATGTTGGCAGCCAAAGACCAAAGCCCATGAGGAGGAGTTGGAGCGTCACGCCCAGTTCCTTCTGGTCAACTTCAACCACATCCACAAGAGGATACGCCGAGTGGCCGACAAATACCTGTCTGGCCTGGCTGAAACGTAACACATCCTCCCCTCCAGAACACACACACACACACACGCACACACACAAAGAGATATGGTTGTTGATTGTCTCCCAGTGCTTACAGTTTCAACGTTCGGCCCTCAGATTCCCCCATCTGCTGTGGAGTGGCCGTGTGTTGAAGACCATGCTGGACATCCTGCAGACTCTCTCCCTCTCCCTCAGTGCGGTCAGTCCACCACCATGGCCTAGGACCACTCCTTTTCACTTTTAATAGCTGTTTCCTGAGGTGTTTGTTTTGGAGGTAGTATGCGTTATACTGATCCATGTGGTTGTTGCTGTGTTTCTAGGACATCCACAAAGACCAGCCTTACTATGACATTCCAGACACACCCTACAGGATCACGGTGCCTGACACACACGAGGCCCGGGAGGTACAGGACTTTGCCTCCAGCAAAATGGGGAAGGGGCAACGTGACAGGGGAACGTGTCTAACCTGTTTGGACATGTCTGTGTCCTTGTAGAGCATTGTGAAGGACTTTGCTGCCCGCTGTGGGGAGATCCTAAAGGAGGCCATGAAATGGGCCCCATCCGTCACCAAGTCTCATCTACAGGTAAAACAGAAAGAGCCCTTTCCCATTGCCATTTGGTGGCTTTGAAACAGATTAGTCATGTCCTAATACATTTTCTTGTGTTCCCTCACCCTCTGTTTCTCTTTCACTCACACACACATTCTCGAAGGCCAAGACATACACATAAAGTGTTTGGCAAGTCATACACATATATATTTCAAAATACATTTGGGGTTACAGCCCCGAATGAATAACCCTAGCAACAGCACTGGTCATGTCACCCGCTAGTATGTTTCTGTCCACATCCTCAGTTCTTAAATGATCTTGTGTTCATTTTGGCCTACAGGGGGAGCTGTTGTTCTTTTAATCTCTTCTTGTGTGTGTGTGTGTGTGTGTGTGTGTGTGTGTGTGTGTGTGTGTGTGTGTGTGTGTGTGTGTGTGTGTGTGTGTGTGTGTGTGTGTGTGTGTGTGTGTGTGTGTGTGTGTGTGTGTGTGTGTGTGTGTGTGTGTGTGTGTGTGTGTGTGTGTGTGTGTGTGTGTGTGTGTGTGTGTCCCCAGGAGTACCTGAACAAACACCAGAACTGGGTGTCAGGATTGTCCCAGCACACAGGCCTGGCCATGGCCACAGAAAGCATCCTGCACTTTGCTGGCTACAACCGACAGAGCACCACTTTGGGGGTGGGTCATTCATCAACACCTCAACACAGTTAAAGTTTAAGTGCACGTTAACGTTTCTTACCATAGTCCTACTTTTTCTTTCCCCCCATTGGAGTGGACGCTGTGTAAGAACTGTGCTGGAGAAATAACATTTGAACGATTGATTGAACATTGATACACTTCTTGTCTGCCGCCTGCAGGCCACCCAGCTGACAGAGAGGCCAACGTGTGTGAAGAAGGACTACTCCAACTTCATGGCCTCGCTCAACCTCAGGAACCGCTATGCTGGAGAGGTACGGACTCAACGCCAGCAGCCCACTCCATTTATAGAGAGTATATTAGACAGTGGGGAGGATGGCCTGTTCAGTTTCACCTCCAGAGAGTCCATGGTAACTCTTAATGACAGAGCCAGCCTTCCTGATCACTTTGAGTCTGTTTACATTATCGTCGCTGTCGCTGAAGCCACTGCCCCATCATAGAAGATGGCCACCTCCCCATCATAGAAGATGGCCACTGCCACACAGACTGGCCGAACATTACGAGTAGTGTCCTGCATACGCTGAAGGAGCCCAGCCTACTCAGGAATGAGAGGCTCTGGGCTCTGATGTTGGCGCAGCCTGCTGTTGATCCCCTAGACTCTTCCAGGAAAGAGAGAGGCAAGTCCGTTGCCATCTTTGTTTTCTCACTGTTGAGATCGAGCTGGCTCTGGCTGCTCTCTCAGGTCCCTGCATTCCTCCTCTAAGCCTCCTCTGATACACAAAACTACAGCTGTGTTGACATTAGGTCGGTCTATCGGTCGATCTCTCAGACAAATCAAAATGTATTATAATGAAATCAATTCGTTTTCAAATAGACTGATAATTCTGGTTGCTTAGGATTCTTCACTAATCACATTTTTGTATTACTATGCATGGGAATTGATAGGGTTCTATCACTATGATTTGGGCAATTTGGAACCGGTTCTCTACTGGAGCTGGTTTTCAGCTCCTATCCCTATGCATTACCCATTTAAGTTCTTTGCGGTTGTATAGGCCGATTTGTAGGACTTCTCATTCGCAAACACGATGAATTCTGAATGCTTTTGTAGGAGAGCTGTCAACTTCACTGAATGTTATTCTGATTCTCTGTAGGCGTAGCTGGGAAGTGGGGCCGCCTTGTGGTGCGCTCACTGTGCAGAGAGAGTTATTCAAATGCTACTGCTGGGAAAGGCTTGTGTTGGAAAGCGATAGCTTCAGTTGGTGTGGTCGGCTGCTGTATGAATTAGTCTCGTAGGCCTTCGCTTTGCTCCCTGGCTTCCCATCTCGCATCGCTCTTGCCCACCTCTCATTGGACCAACCAATCACAGCCCTAATTTGGTTTGCTCAGCTGCATTCGGGTCTCAGCTGCTCTTTGGTCGGGATATCATTATTTTTCTTTGTACAACCAATTTACATTTGATACACATTAATGTACTATGACATACTAGTCCAAGACCAACATTTTACAAGGATTTTCAATGCAAATATTTTATTAAATCAAGTAGTAGGATTACCAGCATTAGATTTGAAGAGTATTACTTGATGTTACAAGTCCACCCCTCCTCCGTTCCCAGGTGGCAGGTATGGTCAACTTCTCTGAGGCGGTGCGGAGCCAGTCGGACCTGAGCTGGCTGATGGTGAAGCAGATGGGGGAGGCTCTGGACAGCGGACAACCTGAGGCCTTCACTGAATGCATGTTCAAACTGGCTGCCCTGCTCATCAGCACAAAAGGTCCGTGTGTGTGTGTCTGTGGATTGGTATGTGTGTATGAGTAAGTAGGGCTTGTGTGCATGCGTTCAAACAGGCCGAGAGGTCCACGTGGACTGTAAGCGTTGTGTCCGTCTCTCCCTCCAGAATGCGACCCCCAGCTGCTGCACCACCTGTGTTGGTCTCCTCTGAAGATGTTCACTGAGCACGGCATGGAGACGGCCATCGCCTGCTGGGAGTGGCTGCTGGCAGCACGGACAGGCGTGGAAGTACCCGTATGTAGCGTGTGTGAGATTAGTCGATGTGAAGGAGTAGGATTAGTTTAAACGTCTTGAAGCTTAAGTTCAAGTCAGGTGTGTGTGTGTGTGTGTGTGTGTGTGTGTGTGTGTGTGTGTGTGTGTGTGTGTGTGTGTGTGTGTGTTCCGTCACCTAGTTTAGAGGGGGCTCAAATACATTAGCTACTTCCTACTACTGTGTGTATGTGTGCAGCTGTGGACCTGTGCATAAACTCTTCCTCCCGCTTTCCCGCCTGCCTCCGTCTGCAGTTCATGCGTGAGATGGCGGGTGCGTGGCAGATGACGGTGGAGCTGAAGATGGGTCTGTTCTCGGACGCCCAGGTGGAGGCTGACCCTCTGGCCGCCTCTGAGGAGAGCCAGCCTGTCCCTTGTCCCCCGGATGTGACCCCGCACTACATATGGATAGAGGTCAGACACGTAGTGTTGGTTAGGGGTCTGAATGGAAGACGACGTTTAAGTTGTGTTTGTGTGGGTGTAGGAGTTTAAGTTTCTTGCTTCGACCCGGAAGAACCTTGAGATGATCGTCTGCAGATAATATCGGCATATTCTGTATCACTCCATCTCTCTTTTCTTCCACCTATCCCTGTTCCTTCTCTCTCTGCTAACTGTCCATAGTTCCTGGTCCAGAGATTTGAGATAGCCAAGTACTCCAGTGCGGACCAGGTGGAGATCTTCTGCAGCCTATTACAGCGCTCGCTCTCTCTCAATGTGGGCGGGGCCAAGAGCAGCCTGAACCGACACGTGGCTGCCATTGGACCACGCTTCAGGTCCACACACACACACACACACACACAGTGTCTGAACTGCGTCCATCTTGTGTGTGTCTGGTGGTGTGTTGATGGTCTGTGGTGTGTTCAGGCTGCTGACTCTGGGGCTGGCTATGCTCCACTCGGACGTGGTGACAAACACCACCATCAGGAACGTCCTCCGAGAGAAGATCTACTCCACTGCCTTTGACTACTTCAGGTAGGCACCACCTACATTTCCCCCCCTATGCCCAAACACGCGCCCATAGGGAAATATTGACAAGCTCTCTCCCTGTCTCTCCGCCTCTATCGCCAGTGTGGCACCAAAGTTCCCCACCCAGGGCGACAAACGCCTGCGCGAGGACATCAGCTTCACAATCCGCTTCTATGCCAGCATCCTGTCCGACAAGAAGTACCTGGCGGCGTTCCAGCTGGTCCCCTCTGGTGAGCTTGGCGCCACCCCCGCCCCCAGCACCCTCTCGGCTGGGATATTTGGATCGCTTATTGTCTCCAGCACTTCTCCGATATCGATCTTAAGTAAGCCTACAGCGGTGGAGCGCCAGCTGCTACTGCAGCAAGTGGAGCATGTTTTTGCACGGGTCAAATTTGTCCTCACTGTGCTGCTTTTGGAAAAATCATGTTTTGATCCATCATTTCATCTGTCGATCTTTAATAATCTGTGACTACACTGTATGTTGCGCTATCAGTCTCTCTCATCGATTGACAAATATGTCCATCAATAGATCTAGCAAAATATCACTCTTATTGATTGATGCTGATCATGATCATGACTCATTGAATGCAAACTGATCTACCAAACCATTACTCTTTCTATATATCAATCTATCGCTCCCTTGGTCAAATGTTCTACCACTGTCAATAGAGCTATCATTCTGATCTATTGTTCTATCACCGTGTGTCTGTCCTTGTTTAGTCACTGTCTTATCTTATCGCTCCCTCTGCCTTTCCTGCTCTTTTAAACTCTCCCTCTGTCTGCTCTGTATCTATTCCAGCCATGAGGAAAAGTACAAATTTGCCACCCGTGTTAAAATGCATGATTAATGATAATGCTCATCACGTCGACCCGTATGCCCCCTTTCTCGATTTGTCACTTTGTGAACAGAGAAAAAGCAAACAGAAAGGACAAATTGAGAAATGGACGGTTTGTTACCTCCTCCACCACCAACTCCCGACAATCCTTCTCCTCTTGGATCCCGACAAAACCACGGTATTGCTGTCATACCCACCGAACCGCCCAAGGTAGATGTGTCCCCCTAACCACAGATACTGGATCAGATTAACCCAAACCCCTAATCATCAAGATATCCACTGGGGTATCAGGTCTAATCTGACCCTGAATCAGTGGCTACCGACATGCCCTCCCATCGGACTGCTGTGTCCTCTTCCAACGCATGATCATCCCAACAGCACGACGGGACTAACCGATCAAGCTCATTTCGCTCTCGAAATACTCCTCTCCCTCACCATGCCCAGAAAAATTACTCCATTTTCAATGTTTTCACTTTAGAGTTATTTTAATCATTTGTGTAGTAGATTATATATCAATATGCAGGTCGAAGAGAAGCCGTGAGGGAGAGAACAGATATAAGGACTATTTCTCTTGAGATGGTTAGGGGGAGATTAAAAGTCAGAGAAGGTAGACAAAGGTAGGTGTACTGTTGAGCTAAAGATAGAAGAATGTTTTAGAGATAATGCAACAACAGTGATTAGGAATCAGATGTAGTTAGCCCACTAAAAGCAGAGGAAAGGACCTTTAAACAACACCATTCAAGTGTAAGTTAGACTAGTTTCAGAGAGAGGCGAATGTGTGTGTGTTCTCTAAATGTATGCTTGTGTGCACGTAGACAACCAGGACCCCACCCTGAACAGCCTGTCGGTGATGACTGCCACCGACCCGCGCAGCAACATGGACTCCAGCTCGCGCTCGCAGCAGAGTGGCCAGGGATGGATCAACACCTACCCACTGTCCAGCGGCATGTCCACGGCCTCCAAGAAATCAGGTTACCCCCCGCATTCCGCTAGCTATGTGTCCAGGGTCCGAGATAAGGTGATGTTTAGTCAACTCTCCAACAGAGACAACCCTCCATGGTGAGTTGTGACGGTCCTTCTGCTCCCATGTAGGCATGTCCAAGAAAAGCAACAGAGGGACGCAGCTCCACAAGTACTACATGAAACGCAGGACCCTGCTGTTGGCTCTACTGGTGAGACTCGACACAAACCTGTTTCCTTATTCGCTAGACCAGCTTCTCATGGATTCACACACTCTATTATTCCCCCTATCTATCTGTCTACTCTCTCCTCTCTCTTTCCCCCTATCTATCTGTCTTCTCTCTCCTCTTTCTCTTTCCCCCTATCTATCTGCCTCCTCTCTCCTCTCCCCAGGCCAGTGAGATTGAGCGGCTGACCACGTGGTACAACCCCCTGTCCACCCAGGAGCTGGCCATCGCCACGGAGCAGTCGGTGGAGACCAGCATCGCCAACTGGAGGTCCAAGTACATCAGCCTGACGGAGAAGCAGTGGAAGGACAACGTCAACCTGGCCTGGAGCATAGCTCCATACCTGGCTATGCAGCTCCCCGCCAGGTACACACAAACGCACCCACCCGCACACAGCGTCGCAGCATGCCTCTTCCCCTCAGCAGAGCTACATGTGTGCAAACTCTCGAACAGCGTCCCATTTCCTCCCCCAACCCGTTCAGCAGCACAAACAGCCAACTACTTAATTATTATTTAATAACAGAGTGTGCTGTTGGTGCACGGTGTTTTCCTATTAGGTTCAAGAATGAAGCCATCGTGGCGGAGGTGACCAGACTTGTGAGACTGGATCCTGGAGCTGTCAGCGATGTGCCCGAGGCTGTCAAGGTACCCCATTTCACACGGGAATCTGCTGAGCGACTCTGGAAACGCTGACATGCCAAAACTATGCACGTTTAGTGCCAGTGGTAAAACCTGTTCAGCTATTCATGCCATCGAAGGCATTTCCCGTACTGTTAAGATTATACGGGGGTGTTGCAGAGTGCATGTGCAGATGTATTTTTATTGTAGTTTTTATGTAACTTTTAAGTCTACACACACCCCTAGGTACGTTTGATGAGGTTGTTGTGTAAACCTGATTGTATTTTCACATCATTGTGATGGTATATTGACGTTTGTTGTATTGATATCCCCAGTTCTTGGTGACATGGCACACCATAGACGCTGACTCTCCAGAGCTGAGCCACATCCTGTGCTGGGCTCCGGCTGATCCCCCCACTGGCCTGTCCTACTTCAGCAGCATGTACCCCCCACACCCTCTCACCGCCCAGTACGGAGTCAAAGTGCTGCGCTCCTTCCCTCCAGTAAGACACACATACACGCCGGCCATTTTCAAACACGCATTGCAAGAATACATATTTGCTGAAAATAAGGTGTACTTTTAAATGCTGTCGCTAATTAGATGGGGGCCTTCAGTAGCCTCGACTTCAGTGGCTTCGACTGCGTTTTCAGCGAGCTGCTGTTTTGTCTCACAGGACGCTATCCTGTTCTACATCCCTCAAATTGTCCAAGCTCTCCGCTACGACAAGGTGAGTGTGCCCAACCCCAATGCAGAAAGCCCTCCATTCACTCCTATGATCACAATTCACTATCTATGTAAGCTGTGTGTTTTTGGCTCTTTAACATCCTTTATGGGGTCCTGTGCAGATGGGCTATGTGAGAGAGTACATCCTGTGGGCAGCCCAGAAGTCTCAGCTGCTGGCTCACCAGTTCATCTGGAACATGAAGACCAACATCTACCTGGACGAGGAGGCTCATCACAAAGACCGTATGACAGGCACACACACACATACACATATCTAGCATATTGGTCACATAAACAGAAATGACATTCTAAATGTACATGTGCCCAGAAATAGACAGGCTGAAAAAACACATACGCGTAAAAATCTCAAACTCACCCTAATCCAAAACTAGAGAGACATTCTTTAAACGCACCCACTGCCCTCTCTTTTACGTGTCTCCATGCAGCGGACATAGGGGAGCTGCTGGAGCAGATGGTGGAGGAGATAACCGGGGCTCTGTCAGGTCCAGCCAAGGACTTCTACCAGAGAGAGTACGACTTCTTCAATAAAATCACCAACGTCTCCGCCATTATCAAGTGAGGAAGAGGACCGCGCCACGCACACCTGTCCTGTCAATAATGTATATGTCTAGTCCTTATTTTCCAAGGAGAGCCAAACTAAATGTTGTTGTTGCTGTAGGCCTGTTCCTAAAGGCGACGAGAGGAAGAGAGCCTGCCTCAAAGCCCTGTCTGACGTGAAAGTCCAGCCAGGTACCAACCAGCTCCATGACCAGAGTTCACTTGTCAATGGGGATTGAATTTGTGGCACTTCTATTCCAAAGCTAGAATAGGAAACTTTTACCGATTGGAGTTCTCTCTCCCTGACCGTGTTGTTTCTAACTGTCTGTGGGGGCGTTTGTAGGATGCTACCTCCCCAGTAACCCAGAGGCTATTGTGCTGGACATAGACTACAAGTCTGGAACACCGATGCAAAGGTGACTTGACTACTAACTCACTTAGAACAGCAATTAGATATGTCTACTTAAAACGTGTACAGTCTTAGCCAAAATGTTTGGACCCTTACACGCTTTACAAAAATGGCACCATCTCTCCCTAGAAAGGGTTGGAAATGAATCAATTCTTTCCACTGTTTCCTCATAAAGTACAGCATGTATTACCTTTTTTTAAAACAGGTTTTAGCCTATTCCACAAAAACATTGAAATAGTCTGTAATTGTTTTTGCGTTGGAATTTAACTCACCTGAAGTTACTCTTTCAAACACATTGATTAGAGAAAATAACTTATTAATCTTTTGTTCTGCTTTGTTTACCACAGTAAAAGTGAAATCATTAGAGAACGAATTGAGACCAAATGCTGTTCTCAATCTCAACTTACAATATACCTTAAGGAAGTGTGCAGTCAATTATGAACAACATTCTTTTTTCGCGTCCAGCGCTGCCAAGGCTCCCTACCTGGCCAAGTTCAAAGTGCGCCGCTGCGGTGTGAGTGAGCTGGAGAAGGAGGGCATGCGCTGCGGCATTGACTCAGTGGACGAGGGAGAGGAGGGCACGGAAGGAGCGCGTATCTGCTGGCAAGCAGCCATCTTTAAAGTGGGAGACGACTGTAGACAGGTATGATATCACCTATAACAGCACAGTAGTGCTCTCTTAAGTGTACCAACTGTCGCACGAAGGAGGTAGTAGGAAGAGCCAAGGGAACACAGACTAACTCTCCCTCACTCCCAGGACATGCTGGCGCTCCAGATCATTGGCCTGTTTAAGAACATCTTCCAGTTGGTGGGCCTGGACCTCTTTGTCTTCCCTTATCGCGTGGTGGCCACGGCTCCCGGGGTAAGACATCCCACAGCCTTCCCCTCTGTTCCATGGTGGGGAGCTTCACCGGGGGACGGGAATTAATACGCAGCCTTTTGGCTTTCCTCTCAGTGCGGTGTGATCGAGTGCATCCCAGACTGCAAATCCCGCGACCAGCTGGGTAGACAGACAGACTTTGGGATGTATGACTACTTCCGCAATCAGTATGGCGATGAGTCAACGCTGGCCTTCCAGAAGGTAAGGGATGGCGTAACCATGACTCCGGAAGATGTTTGGAAAGCATATGTCTCCCCAGCCAACACTGCTGCTGCTACCCTCCATTTCCGAGTTTGTTTTCCATTTCGTTTTCGTTTTACAATGCTTCTGTCTCTCCTCCTTCCCCTCCCCCAGGCACGCTACAACTTCATCCGCAGCATGGCCGCCTACAGCCTGCTCCTGTTCCTGCTGCAGATCAAAGACCGGCACAACGGCAACATCATGCTGGACAGCAAGGGTCACCTTATTCACATAGGTAGAGTACTGTATGATTGATAACGGTCACATGTAACCCCTCACCATGGACCTTATTCACATAGGTAGACTACTGTATGATTGATAACGGTCACATGTAACCCCTCACCATGGACCTTATTCACATAGGTAGACTACTGTATGATTGATAATGGTCACATGTAATCTCTCACCATGGACCTTCAGTACAGCCAGGAAAAGGTCTCTAAAGTTCAGAACATTTACCTAGCTAAGGCTGTTAGAGAATGTGGAGATTTACATTATGATCCTGTGTGTTTCAATCCCCTCAGACTTTGGCTTCATGTTTGAGAGCTCCCCTGGTGGAAACCTGGGCTGGGAGCCAGACATCAAGCTGACCGATGAGATGGTGATGATCATGGGGGGCAAGATTGAGGCCACACCCTTCAAGTGGTTCATGGAGATGTGTGTCCGAGGATATCTGGCTGTCAGGTGAGTGAGTGAGTGAGTGAGTGAGTGAGTGAGTGAGTGAGTGAGTGAGTGAGTGAGTGAGTGAGTGAGTGAGTGAGTGAGTGAGTGAGTGAGTGAAATGAATCGTTAACTGGTCTTTTCTGTTGCCTTGCCTCTCCCAGACCCTACATGGATGCCGTGGTTTCCCTGGTAACTCTGATGCTGGACACTGGACTACCATGTTTCAGGGGGCAAACGATTAAGCTGCTCAAGTGAGTACATAACAGCGGCTTTCCCCCTGTGCAATGTGAGAAATTGCTTTGTTGTGATCTGAGACATTCTTGTGTGTTTGGTTTCCTAGGGGCCGCTTCAACCCTCAGATGAGTGAGAAGGAAGCGGCGGCGTACATCATCAAAATCATCCAGAGCTGCTTCCTCAGCAGCAGGTGAGACACACCAGCCTGGCTTTTTGACCATTCCACCCCACAACTCGCTTGGCTTGCACCCACAGATTCTACTCTCTGTTGCTTTTTAAGAGATGAGGTGGATGGCATCCAACGGTAACAGCAATGCTTGAAGGGATAGTTGGGATATTGTATGCCGTGCCTTATCTCAGTGTTTCTCGAAGATGTCGCAACTCGCCCCCGATAACTTTTACTCCACTTTGGCTGTTGAGGGTTCTTGGCTGTTAAACGTATCAGTTTAAGTTGGCATTAGTGCTCCATGCTCGGTACATTATAGGTAAAGATCTTTCTTTTATTCGAAGTGAAGGATACGTTAAGGAACATTACCTTCTTAGCTCATTTAGGTAGAATCATACTGGATCCTACAATTAGGTTACGCAATGGCCAACTAAGTACAATACTGCTAAATTTCCTCCTTCCTATGTGTAAGTATGCTGTCACACAGAAAGAGTATTGGATCTTTCTAATGAAACTTTTGTCCTATCTTTTCAACAGGAGCAAAACGTATGACATGCTTCAGTATTATCAGAACCAGATTCCATACTGAGGACCTGTCCTTCTCTCTGACCTAACTCTCCAGTGCTCTGGTCTCCTGCCCTACCCAGGCTTTAGTTCCTTTGGCTGTGGAGTAAAAGCCTGTGCACTATGCAGCTATCCAAGAGAAAGGTTGGGGTTGGGGAACCGCAGGAATAGTGTTTGTTAAACCAGGGTTTCTTTGTTCTGTAGGTCATTCAATCTGCCGGTGTCCACCTTTATATGCACTTTATAGATCATAGTGACCGCTATTTCACTCAGTATTTAATTTGCCTCTTGATCAAGAGCAGTGAACATAAGAAATCAACTAATTAGTCAAATCAGCACTTAGGATTTGTGTTTCTACTGTTAAAAAATATTGCCAGATTTAATACATGTCAATATCAAAAATGCTCTTCACAATTGTCGATTTTAATTATATTTGTCATGAGTCTTATAGATTTTATTTGCAAATTAAGAAATGGACTTGATATTGCTGTCACTTTTAAAAATGTATTTTATTTTAAGACCATTTTAAAACCATCGACCTAAGGATGGTAGAGATAATCATATCATGTATCAGAGAACAATTCATGTAACTGGAAACTCGATGTAAAACCCTTTATCCTCAAAGGCAGGCATTTTTTGTGTACCAACATTTTTGAAACATTCCTGCTTCCTTCATAGAGACTTTTTTTTATGTATGTACTTGAACCTCTAGTAGTGAAGTTTTGTTTGTTGCTGTTGTGTTTGCTGTTGTGCTATTGCTAAAGATAATACCCAAGAACCAATTTCTTTTAGTGGCACAAACAGCGGTAGCTATACTTGAGACTTATAACTAAATTTTATGCAATATTGTATAATGTTGATTCGTGTGATGTGTTCAACATAAAGTTAGTGTAACTTCTCCCTCCAGAATCATCTGAATACTGTCCTGTCTTAATGTCTGAAAAGGGATCACACACAAGAGTACACACTTGGATTTTATTGATCATGTTTTATTTAAAGGATGTTTAAAAGTCAGTCTTATGTCGATGTGAGTCAAATGTGATACAAATAGAAATGAATCCAATTACAATTTGTATATTGGAACACATCTTGAGTACGTGGGATATGTCCATTGTTATTGAGTTACTGTATGTGCTTAACATTAAATGTCAATCAAACCATTATTTTTTCTACTTTAACAGTTCCCCTCGACTATTGATAGTGTTTGCATTTATGTAAATACAAGTTCCATTCTAGAACTGTATTTAGAATTCCACTATTAAGTTTATAGTATAAAGACTTTCCTTAAGATGTATGATATGATGGGAATATAATAGCCAATCCCTTGCACTGGCACAACTGTACTCAAGTCCATTTTAGGCTACATGCTGGTAATGTTCGATTGTCTTGCTGTAAAGTAATTTTTAGCATCTTCCCAGAAAAATACTTAACTTATTAAAGAGAAAGTCAGATACAACTCCTTTGTTAGGTGAGTTTAGTACAGATCAGGAACTCAGTTGGCACCTCTAAACTGTGTTCTGCCAACACTTCACTGGGCTGCAACGATCTCATGAAACCCTGCTGGAACATCTGAAACTGTTCTGAGGAGTCTACCTTGTATTCTCCCTTAGTAAAGTAGCCAAGCTGTGATCAAAATGGCTTATATTTGCATTGAGATAGTTGTAAGCATTTATATGAGAACTTCAATCTGCATAATAGCATGAACTTCTGTATCTACACACCAGCTAGCAGATGGCAAAGCTGTTCTTCTCATCCATATCACTCTCCGGTCCTTTTGTTGCCCTGCAAGGCTCTCCACCCATCTACCCACACCAAATGCCCAGACTCCTTTGTCCTTTTGTGGCAGGGCCAGACTAAGGGCACAGGGTATGGAGTGGGGGCAGGGTGGGAGGACCCCAAATCTCATAGGGCAGCTGTACCGGCCAGAGACACCCTCTAACTCTGCCACTTATCTGTCCCTTTTTTGTATCCAAACTCAAAGAAATAAACATCTTGGTATCCAACTTGCACACATAATCAGTAATACATACAAAAAACAAGTAATCTGTATAATAAGTATATATGGGTGCCATTGATGGTCCTTGATGTTTTATATTACCCTTATACCCACACCCCCCACCCTCTTCAAAATGCAAATCCTCCATTGATGGCAGTCTCAATTTAATGCATCTATTTACATTTCCCTTGGCCTTATTTGGGCACGATTCATCTCGGCAGATGTGTCCATCTCGACCAGACTGCGGGGGGCTTGGGTAGCAGGCACGGGGGGCGTGCAGAGGAGGCTGACATCAAAACACGGCCTCTGACCTCTTTAAGGGTCAACTGGCATATGACTCTATACGGGGAGGAGCTAATAGCCTTCACAATGATCAACAGCTCGGGAGCCAGCCGCTCTTCTTGGCCTCTTCTGTGTGTTTGTTTCGGGTGAATCTCCTCCCTGGTGTAGCATAAACCCAATAAGCACATTTCACAGGAAGACAGAATAGAGAAATCTGAACTATTTGGTGAGCTTGGCAAGGTTATAATCCAAACAACTGAGTGACTGGACTATCTATCATATTAATCCATGGACCATGCATGTCCTTCAACCAAAACAGCTTTAGAGAAAACAAAGGGCAAGGTTTGGGCACAATAGACAACCGTACAGCTGGCAGACATTGTCCCGCCCCCCTCCCCCATCGCATTTGTCTTCCTCCTGATGATGAGAGGCCCTAGTTTGAGTGACTCCCTTCCCCCTAACACTCCTCAACCACTTAATGTTTGAGGCACTTTTGGTCTACAAAGCCATGTCTAAACTACAATTTTTTTTATAGAAAACACAAAAAGCAGAATGCCAAAATTTTTTTCCTTTTATTAAATGATTTAACATACTTTTTTTCCCTGTACATTGAACTATCATTGAATTCAAGGTATAGATTTGACAAAGTCAGTTGGTACAATAAAAGCCATAAAAAGGCTGAATAAAAAGGTTTTTGAAAAAAAATAACTCATGCAACTCCATTCTACTTCCAAGCAGTCGTAAGATAGCAACATCTAAATATCCCCCACCCCATCAGAAATAAGCAAGATATGAGGGGGGAAAAAAAAAACTTTGGTTACTCCCGTCTGTAGTTACATTTGAACTATTTAAGAGGTAGGAGGACTTGTACCAATACCTAACAAACAAGGCTAGGGTTGCATGTTCCTTAGCTCAGCACAACTATTGCAAAATCCAGAGATCAGATAGTGAACCATCTAAAAAGAAAAAAAATCTTGATGGAAAGTCAAGGTTATTGGTCCTAAACCTAAAGGCATATATTACAAGCATACGCTGTAAGAAAGGCAAATAGGCAGCAATGCATTTCTTTGGGGAAAATACAGAGAACCACAAACGAAACATGTAAAACTTTTGTACATCATTTAAGTTTGATATTATACTTGCTAAGATGAACAATAATACAAAAAAGATAAACCACACAAGAATTGCCAGTGGCTTTGGCATCAAAGGATGACCTGAATTATGGCTGTTTCACAGCTTTGTGTAATTTACAGAAGTAACAGAACCTCTTATATAGTACCTATAAACATAATTATCATGAAGACACAAAGAAGTCACAAAAAAATACATTCGAGACATTCAATATAGAAGAGTAAACCTCAATGTTAGAAGTAGGTTTTGTTTGGGGGGGCCTGTTTGAATGATTCAAAAAGCTGTCAAATGGACACAAATTGGAGCATCTAAATACCCAACTACACAACCTTTTATTACTGAATCCTTTCAGAACTTTACATGAATTGATGTAAAGTCGATTTTCTTGGTTTAAAGATAGACTTGAATACCTTCGAACTGGCCCCTCCTACCTGAGGTCTGGCTGATGAGTTGCATGTAAATAGAACATTCAAAAGCAGCTGCGCTTTGGTTTAGAAAATGAACTGTCCATCTGACACAAGCTCATCTGTCATACAATGCATGCTGCTATTTATTTCATTAAACATTCAAAATCTACTCAAGACAACCCTACCTTTAAGAAACCAAAGTCACCCCAAACACCACTAAAAATGTACCAGCATCAAACTAGAGCTTTGCTTTTTATTAATAAGAATTTAAGTAAATTCAACAAATGCAGTTCGTACATTTGAAATTAAATAAAACTGAAACTTAATTGGAGACCTTTGGAATTTTACACATTACTAAAGAGTATATAAAACGCAGACATATTATTCATTGGCAAAATGTTCTTTTTACTTTGGTTATGACCTTCATTTCTGTTCGACTTAATGTCATACTTGACATCCATTCTTTGGAATTCCCTTTACATGTCATTAGAACTTTCACGTGGCCAATGCCCACAGAGTGCATCATAACAAAGCTCTGTAAAATAATATTCTGTAATCATGCTGACTTAAAACTGTTATTAACACACTGATATTGTAAAAACATTATCACAATTATGAGGTAACAGCGAGAAGAATACCTGTGCTAATTACAATAAACTGACTTTAAAGGAAAGAAAAAGACAGACCCTAAAGTATGCCCTGACCCTGACAACCCCCCAACCCCAATCACCTTAAACATTAAACGGAAATCCTAAAGTCTAACCTAGCATCAAAATAAAAAAACATTAAGTTAACAACATTTATGACTTTCCCCAATGTTTGATGAATGGCATGTCTTGGATGTTGTCAGTGTGCATTATACACAATAGGGGCTTTACCAATCTTATCCTCACTAGGTCGACTTACAGGAGATGTTTCGGTGAGGACTGGTGTGCATCTCAGTTAGAAAGTAGAAGCTTCATCTGGCCACGGCCATTATCAGCTAGAGTAGAGAAGCAGTGGCAACGGACAACGAACCCTGGGAGAAACTGGGTTCAATTCAAAGCTATTAGCAAAGAACCCAGCAGGGAATGCCAAAAAGCATGCCTACGACAGTGTAACAAGTCTTTGCTGATGACAAGAAATGTAATTATCTGTTAAGAGCATCTTTAGGCCTCCATTCACATTATCATGTTGTGAAAAACAACACTCGCCAGTTTAGGCTCAAAGAAAAGATGTTAGGCAATTCCCTGTTGTTTTTTGGATGACCTTTAGTACAGCGGTCAGAGAGAACATCATCGGAGTAGAGGAGTCTTTGGCTTTACCTGAGGGGATATGTGCAAGTGGCTTTCCCGAAGAATTTCACATCGCTGTGCTGAGGTATACGATACATGTGGTCTGGTCTCAGACACAATAGTCTTCCTCCAAAAAGAATGAGACCAATATCAATTATATTAGTAGCAAATGTATGCATGTCAATCATGTTTACAAAAAAAATGTATCTGCAGGTAATGGGTAAGATCTCGATACATTCGGGTAGGTTTATGAAAGAGGTATATCGAAAATAAATAGTTTATAAAACAGCGGAGTACGCTTCGGAAAGATCGTAAAGATGTGCATTCCTTGGTTGAGGTTCTCTGGTGGACCTGAAATGAGGTATCGATCGGTGTTCTGTAATGGGCCCTTTATCCGATTCTTCATGAGGGTGAGGTGTGCATGCGGAGATGACTGATGAGGTTTCGTTGCTGGGTGAACTTCCCGCCACACAGCTGACACTCGTAGGGCTTCTCTCCTGAGTGCACACGGCTGTGCTCCGCTAGGCGGTACTGGCGAGTAAAGCGCATGCCGCACTCCTCGCAGGCGAAGGGCTTGAGGCCTAGGTGGCTCCGCATGTGGCGTGTCATGGTTCCTCTCTGGGTGAAGAGCTTGCCACAGATGTTGCAAGGGAACGGCCGACTCAGCCAGTGGCTCTTCTCGTGTTGTCTCAGGGAGGCCAGGTCCTTGTAGCTTTTATTACAGACCGTGCATACATGATGAGACAGCGTGTCGGATTCCACCTCTGTCGTTTGGGACAGTCCCTCTTCAGGCTCTTCGTCTTGGTCTTTGAGAGAGCCTCTCTCTTCCTCATCGTCGTTTTCCTCTTTGATATGAAGCTCGTCGGCGGCGTGCGTGTCTACATGGGCGTTGAGCTGCTCGGAGCTTGGGAAACCCTTCCCACAGGGGATGCAGACATACAGGTTGTCACCAAAGGCTGGCTGGAAACCTGGTTGGGGCTGGCGGTAGACGTAGTTTGCTTTCCTGGTTGGTTTACCTCCTGGCCGACACTCGCTCTCACTCTGCCCGCTCTCCTCACTGTGCTCCAGGCCGTTCTCCAACACTCCGTCCTCCTCTTGCTCCTCCATCTCCGAGTGTGAAACGCTGTCCCCAATGGCTTCTGGTCCCCTAGCAAGCCCGTTTACAGCCCTTCCCACTGCAGAGCCCTCGCCACTGGGTCTGGACCTCTTGCGAGCAGATCTCTGCTGCTGGTGTGTTTGGGTTTTTGGACTCGGCTGAATATCTCCTGCCTCTGATGCTTCCGGTCTTGGGTAATTGTAAACTGTTGTCGAGTTGGACGTTGCCTCGATGGTGGGACTATGGGAGCCGGAGTGAGGCGAGCCCAGGGGCAGGCTGCTGGGGCTGACCTCCTCAGTGGCTGTGCTGCCTGTAGGACTCTTCTTGGACAGGTCCAGCCCAAGGCCCAATCGCAACTCTTCACCATTGCCAAGCCGATCCTCACCAGAGGGGCTGAGAGACGCACACCGCAAACCGGAAATGAAACCCTCCTCCTCAGACAGATCCTCTTTTAATCTGCCCTCTGGTTTCTGGTTCCTCGTGGCCTTCCTAGAACCAGAGCTGTGACCGGGGGTGACTCGGACGGGGGTGGAGGACGTAAGGCGTTTAGGGTTGGGGGGGAAGTGTCCATTGGAACTAGGAGAGAGGGTGGTGGAGGAGGGCATCTTGCTGGTACTAGAGGGGATTCGGCCATTGCGTTTGAGTCTCCGACAGCAGAGAGAAGCCAGCTCAGACAACTGGAGGTAGGAGGCAGCTGTGAGAAGGGCAGAAAGACCCTGGTCACTGACAGGGTCCGAGGTAGGCAGACGCCCGGTGTAGATGAAGTCAAGAACCTTAAGGAGATGAAGAAGGGTTAGATTAGGTCAAAGTCAGAAAGGGGTAATATCATCTAGATTGTTTCTGAACCTAAAGGACAATATTCCATATTGAGAGCTGAGATGGCTGAATTGAAATTGTATGCCAATGTTTCATGAGTTTTGGATGAACTGACCTGTTTGAACACAGAGGGGCTGACCATCTCAGTGTCCAGGTTAATGAGGTTGTCATGGAGAACCAAAGATTTGAAGTAACTGCTACTGGCTGCTAGAATAGTCTTGTGGGCGCGGAAAAGAGCGTTCTCCACCACGATGATGACATCACACAGGTAACCTTTGGATCGTTGCTGGTTGAGCTGCAATAAAAGCTGTTTGGCATAATTTGGCTGCTCCATCTCCCCGGCTTTGGTTTAAACACCTGAAAGACACAAGAAAGAGGAGAGATGTCCTGTCTGTTAAATGCAAATGTTTTAATTTCCAATTGAATACAATGCTTTAGATATCGGTTTCAAATTAATCAGAAGCTCAAAATTACTATTATAATGTAGTGTCTTCCTTCTTTACCCAACAACAGCAGAGACCCCTTCATAAACCATAAAAAACTTCACTCAAATAAAAAAAAAAAAAGTAACATTACCGGAGACTTACTGCAAAGGACAACGCAAGATAAATTCTTGCTAAAAATAGGTGCCACCCCAAACATGGCCAGTGTAATTTGCTATCTTCTTGAGCTTGGTTGGATTCTGGGGACAAAGAGTGCAAAGAAAACCCGATATCTAGATCATTCCCTCACTATCACAGCAGCCAGAACCCCTTCAGCCCTACGGAATTATCTACACTCACAGTAATGACTGTTTGTCTCTGATCAGCTATAAATAGAACACTTTAGATGGGTACAGTTACAATATATTCCACACGTACTAACCCTAACTCATAAAACCAAATTACCACGGATTCAGTTCAAAGAATAAAACAAAAGCGCAAAACAGCTTAGTCCAAAATCTGTGTCTGTACCAACTTAAATATAAGGGAGCCAATTTTATATATATATACATACATACATACATACATACATACATACATACACACACACATACATGCATGCATATATATATATATATATATATATATATATATATTTTAATTCCCTGAATGTTATGATGCAGATAACTTAACTTGGAGGTGCAAGGGCAGTAGTTGCACCGAGAGAAGGCTTTAGCTTTGAATCTGAAATTATGTTGCAGGCCTGTGATATCCCTTCAGTGCTGCAATTAGCCAATCACATAACCCTGGTTGGCAACTATTCGGGGATTGATATGCATAATT
Source organism: Aplochiton taeniatus (assembly GCA_017639675.1). Classification (NCBI taxonomy): domain Eukaryota; kingdom Metazoa; phylum Chordata; class Actinopteri; order Galaxiiformes; family Galaxiidae; genus Aplochiton; species Aplochiton taeniatus. Next base: position 26,535,713 of record CM030172.1, on the reverse strand, counting down.
ACTCAGTCAATACTTGATTAGGTACGTAAAACGCAACTAAATGGTAGGAATGTGACACAGGCTACCATCCTATTGCCAAAAATAAAAGCAAAAGTTCAGTATAATTAATATAATTTAATAAAAAGTAAACAATTGATATAACATGGTTAAGCATACACAGTCTGAATAATAATACATAAAGAAATTGTATGATCGCAAGCGGAGTTCACTTCGACCCATCAGCATTTTGATCAGATGGACTGGTTGTTTCAGCAGCACCAGCAGACAACAAATGTCAAATTGGGTATGATAGGTAGATTTAATGCAAGTCAACCAGGCTTCATGGACCTTAATGTATTTTAGATCTAAAACATATAAATGCTATCAATATCAAACTCTGCGATTTTAATCAGTATGCTGTCCTGGAAATGTAGGTACATCAACCATATCTGCTATTTACGGTGCCTGGCCTATACATTGACGGCAAGTCTATGGGAGATGCACAAAACCTCTTATAACATAAGCTTTCAGTGTGCACACTAATTAAGTGTGATCTACAATAAGTACAACTAACAAAATAGATATGACCGTCATTTGCATAATTACGAATTGGACACAACTTATGACAAGCATACCAAATTAGATATTTCTTAGCAAAGAAAATCTCCTGTTTGTCATTACTTATAGGGATGGATCAGCTTTATTGGGAAATCAGTTATGTTCCTACTTACCCTAGTCAGACCAGATGATGGATATAAATGTTATGATTGTACGTCCAATAATGAGTTCTTTAGGTAGGTAGGTAACTGTAGCCTACCTTAGCACAATGACTGTTACCCAGTAGCACAGGCAAACACGGATCCGTCAAAACGGAACAGATACGCGGTCAGACCTATTGTTACCTACCAGACACAAGGTAAAACTATGGTTCCGCCTCGCAAAATAGGTTCGACTGCGTATTGGTTTCAATAACGTCTCGATTTTAATTTATACACATGTGAAACATGTAAATAACACAGCTTTGAAGATTTTCTATATTGTCACTTTTGACGGAGCCATGTTAGCCAGTGTTAATTGCTTATAGTCATCTTATTTCCAAAAGTTGAACTATCACTCATCAAGCCTCTACAGGTTTCCACACCATAATATGGTTGGTATTCAAAGTTCATTTTAAAATGCCGCAAAAGATTAAATTAATGTCAGCCATGATCCTAGAAAAAGTAAATATCCCCTTATGTGGCCTCCCTCTAATTTAGAAACAGGTTACATTTTGTTGAACTGAACTGAAATTTCTGATGACACCATGTTCTTTGATGGCCTGATGGAAGTTAATAACTGCAAGCAAAAGACAACACAAAATTGAGCTTCCGGATTTTCGGAGCTTGTTCTGAAATCTTGTCCATAACACCAAGATGTGGCACACCCTGAAGTATTTTTAGCTTTTGAATAGGATGGTACAAAGTATATTTTTACTGATACGAATGTATCTACTGTCTTGCCAAGCAGTGATAAAATATCACACAAACCCTGGTCCTTCTAAAAATACACAACGCCAGAAGAAACGTTTACCTATCTATGGGCTGCGCACTGACAGATAAGGGTTTTTTATTGGGTTTGCGGCCCCCTTGAACCCTTTGTTTCTGACAAAAAAAAAGGACCTCCTCATCACCTAGTATGAAAGAACTAATAACCAACTGGTTGGAAGGTCTTTTTATACAGTTTTGGAGAATGCAGAAGCTAGTGGTGAAGACATAACAGTATTAAACTAGATATACATTGTTCATTAAAATAACCCCACATGACCCCGTCATCCTGGGCAGAAAATATGATTAACAATACGCAATAAAAGTATTGTGCTGATTAGACACTTATTAGCGTTAGATTGCAATCCCCCCACCCCCAACCTTTGCCTGACAATTTGTTTGATCAAACCCCCAGCAGTGGCACATAATGTAGGTACACAGTGTGTGTTTATGGGAATCTAACAGAGTCTGTCGTGGTGGCAGACCCGTGTAGTAGCTAGCGATTAGCAACATCAACCAGTGTTTGCCACTGTTTGTCAATGAGATAAGCTAGCAATGTCGTGTTCCTTAAATGGCAAGGTGACAAAGTGTTTGTGTCTACTGTTTGAAAGGCACTCAATGCACAGCCAACGTGGTAGTTAATCCAGTCAATCGCACCATACCGATTTCGTTTTTATGTTGGCCGTGTGTGTGTGTGTGTGTGTGTGTGTATGTATGTGTGTGTGTAGCCAGCCAGCCAGGTAGAACATGGCAGAAAAAACAAGCGGACATCAGAGCATATTTCAATACACCAAAACGCAAAGTAAGAACCCCATTAGCCTAATATCTCAAAGACTAGTCGATAAAATGTTCATAAGAAAGAAGTGAAATCCTAATGGAAATGTTCCATAAGGTAGAACAGATAACACACAGACAGCAGAACTGGGGACAGATAGGCAGTGTACAGACTGGCAGAGACAGGGAGCCTCAGGTAAGTTTGAGTTGTCTGACAATACAAATAGTTTCTATTTTTTTTACTTGTAAAATAGGGACATAGCCTAAATGATAATGTAATAATAACAACAAGTTGGGATAACACTTCAGTTAACTACATAGTATAATGTAAGTTATGTGTTACAGCACTACCTTTGGTGTCCCCCTCAGGAATTGCTTGAGAAAATGTAATGTGGCCTAATTGTCCCCTCCAAAAGTCATATCAGATTTTGCCCCTGGTATAGGCATGAACAGATGCACAACATGAAATGTAAATTCAATACTTGGAAAAGGGAATTTGATTAAGCCTTAAGAGATAAGAAGTTCCCAAAAGCCAAACTATTTCTAGTTAATCTCCAGTGTGGTTTACAACTGTTTAGCCATGCAGTACAGCATTATACAACCAACATTTAAATCAAAACCATTTATTACAACAGCTGACTATGCACAATGAAATGACTTGTCCATAGAGAATCCCAAACGAGAGGGGGTAACTGAATCTAACCTACACAGCAATGAGAAACAGCATAAAATCGTAAAGCTAAATCTTCTTAATTCCAAATTCAAGTCACTATTTCTTAAAACACTCACACCACGCTTGTCTTCTCTTTATATAGGCCTGTCAGAAAGATGTTAGTGCATTAGCCTACACCATTATTTCCAACTTGGGGAATTCCACTGGATATACGCACCGGAAGTTAAAGCCAGCCGATAGTCCGGTTAACTATGCAGTTAATGGAGCTACACACAGGACTCCAATGGGAGTCATTATCTGAACGCAATCCTTTTCATACTTCACTGACACTGCGCGGCCCTGGGTTAGCAAAGTAAAGTTTTGTAACAATGAATTCACAAATGAATAACATAAACGTAGCTTCTGTCCAAATGGATCCATTGCAAGAAAAATTATAAATTACATTTTACGGCAAAAAGAGGGGAAAAAGTCTGCATCAGTCAACCTTTCTACCAAATCGTGAAGTGAACTTTTGGCCGATGTCCTATTTTGGCAACTGTCGGCTGGCACACATGATAACAAAATCAAACTGCATAATTACGAATTTATTTAAATAGACTTCCTCTGAAATCTGAAATAACGGGGCAAATGAGGCAGGTATGGTTAGGCAAAATGCGGTGGCGCTACCATAATTGCCTGTCTATTCTCCCAAACAACAAGACTAGTGTGCTATAGATGCTACACAACCAAATAGTAGATGCTAAACAGGACTTCTGTAATCGAATCCATAAATAATGAAAACAAAGTCATACAAAAACGCTAGAAGGATAAAAATTGGCAGCATAATTTACCTTACACCATCAATGAAAGCGATTTTAAAGCATAGATGCTGTCCCTGCTCCCAGCTGCTCACAGCCCTTCACACGCCATTTTGCCAATGGTTGTGACGTTAAGAGAAGTCTGGGAAACTTAACCTTTGACCTTAATCCTAGAAAAAGACCAAGGAAAAAATGTAGGTCTTGCATAAAGACACAGGTATACTGTCGCCGAAACCTGCTATATAGTGTGACGAAACGTATTTACTCTCCAAAGTCATGTAGATTTTTGCAGAGCTTTATTACAATCAACAACATTTTAAGAGAGCTACACCCATTGACATAGTATACATGTATATAGGTCTGTGGCTGCACCCATATCAAGTACTACTTGATATAGGGGCGCTGTGGCTTAATACTAGGATAAGATACCTCCTTTCCAATTTAAAAAAATGATCTAAACTGCGTGATTAACACATACTTGTGTTCTGTCACCAATTTTTATTTTCGTTGTACATTAATGGGCCTACACGAGCAATACAGGTTTATTCGCCAGAATAGGCTACATTTCTTCTAAATGGTTTGGAATTTGAAAAAACTGCAGGAGATGCTAATTCCATTTTCGAATGAATATTTCCAATTCTGTTGTCTGAAGGCACTCTACTTCGTTCGGTAATGATTGTTTTATTGTACCCACCACTTCATTGCCAATGATTGGTTTTTTTTTTGTAGTCGAGTATTTGGCTACTTTGTGAAATAAAGGTGTTCATATGTAGTCTTTTTTTGGCTTACTAACCAATGGTGCAGACTTGATTGAAGGTCAAGCGGTAGAACAGAGGATTAGTTCTTATTAGAAGTCTATAAATGCCTGATGGAGATTTCACTCTCCATAATAAATAACGATCTACAAATAAAAGGAATGCGTTCAGAGTCCCATACGGTCGTATGCAGTGACTGGGCTATTGGGAATATTCCAAATGGGCCTATGATTGTACCTCTCTGTTGACTAATTACATTAGGCTACTCCATTTCGTTTTATTCAAGTAGGCTTATGATGCATTTTTAAGATGAATTAAACCAAAAACTATTTTCTAGCGATTTTTTTTTTACTTTATGTTCTATTTTGTCATGGCACTTACTGTAGGGCCCATACAGAAAAGTTGGACATTATCAAATTTTTACTGAGTCCTATTTCTTTTTCTGGTGAGATTTCGACAGTTGTGAGCGTACAATTAATCTTGTCCCCTACAATTTAGTGTATCATTTTCGTATGGGAACCATAGTGCTCCCTAGAGGACATCTATCGAAAATGCAGTTAAGACACCTCATCTCCATCTGGTCCTCAGCTAAAGTGATACATTATAAATGTATGACATTTATGTTCATGAAAGGCACAACTGTATAAGCCTTTTTACTGATATAGCCTATATAGTGCTAATACAGATAATGGAAATAGAAAAGAGTTGGCTAAAGTGGCACAAACTTTACTCACCTTCCTTCCATTTTTTTATTTTGTATTTAACCTTTATTTAACCAGGTAAGTGAACATGTTCTCATTTGTAAGGACGACCAGGCCCTGTGAGGCAGAAATTGACCATCTGCAGTTATTTTTGCCAGTGCCTTGGTCAGGGCACTGCAGGAGTATTAACACTGTCTTTTGGTGGTGGGAGGAAACCGGAGCACCCGGCAGAAACCCATACAAACACGGAGATAACATGCAAACTCCACACAGAAAGGACTGGAGACGGCCGAGGCCCAGGACCCTCTTTTGAGACAAGAAAAACTGATTTAAATATATGTCCCTCTTGAACGCTATTCCAAATTCGTGTGGCACCAGATGATTTCTTGTAAGAAAACCTTGTCACTCAGAGGCAAAACCACAGGTCATGTGGTAAAAAATATGTACATCCTGTGCTTGTCATGAAAAGACTAAACTATATACATGTGGAAAAGGGCGCAGGCATTGTCTTTTGGAAATTGGACAATTGGGGAAATTAAGAGGGGTTTTGGAACTTTCATTTTTTAATTCAGTTATGTAAAATGTGGTATGATGCTTTGAAAAAAACACATTGATACATATTTTATATGTTATATACATTGAGTGTTATATGTTCTGCTGCATCTGTTATAAAGTTTAAAAAAAATTGATTATTGTCTAATTAGGGACATTAGTATGCCTTATTTGATGGCCTGTTGATGACAAAAATTAACTTTGCTTTGAGATCAATCATACAATAGGCCAAATAATAGGCCAATGTATCCGACCACTTCCCTAATAAATTAAAAATACATTAAAACATAACATTTACCTTGAACGACAGCTGCAAGTATGAAAGTATGAACTAATAAGTGTTTTGGGGATTTGCATCTGTCCCAGGCCAAACAGCACACAGAAGACGAGAGAAGCCTTTCGCTGTGTATCCTGGGTAAAAACAGTAATTCCACAATGGCGGCGAGCAGAAGGCTGCATAAGGTAAATTTCCCGATCATTATAATTACAACATTTAAAGAATATCGAAGTGAATATTATGTGGCATCTTAATAAACCTTAACGAAAGTCAAGTGTACATTGCTACGCGCTTCCATAAACATTTCAACGAAATGCTAGACCGAGTAACAAGCTACGGGTTAGGCTAGTTGAAAAGGAAAGGAGGCTAGTATCTTCCGTTTTTTTTGAATGATATTAAAGTCGCCGGTATTACCATAGTTAGCATTTGAAAGGTCAAAGCTGAGCGATCGAAGGGCTGAAGTTAACTAGATGTTAAGCTAGCTAACCTCTTGGAGTAAGATGGGTGGTAATTAAGCGTATGCCAAGCGATGTGTTTGGCCTGGGTCCTGAGAGAGGCAACGCTAACCATGAACTCTTCTGAGTGTTGTGTTTTCTGTCGGCTAGCTAGCGAGCGAGTGTTAGCTAGTCAGCTAATCGTGTTGACTAATGCTAGCTAGTTACTCTTGTTTAAACGCGTTTTATTCAAAAAGGTAGCTGGCTATATGCTTTTTACTAACCTAGATAACAATTGGAACTTGTCTATGAGTTACCTGTAACTAAAATATGCCCAGTTGTGTTTTTATCTGATTCTATTATGGTGGTTAACGTAAATTGGCCACTAATGTTAAGCTGATCAGTTCATGGCGCATGACGCTACATAGTTAGCTTAAACAAGCGTTGTCTAGTACTAGCTAACGCGACGTTAACTAGATAGATCAGTGGAGCCTGGCTATTCAACACATTTACATTTTAAACCCTCAGACAAAACAAGATTAAGTTGTTGTGGTAACGGTTAACTTCACCTTTGAAACACCAGTATAAAATGCTTGAATGAGTGGCAAGGAACCACTTTTTCGGTTTCAGTTTGACTGGTTTAAATAAGCTTTAATCTGCTATCGTCATGACACTATGACACTCACTTATCCGTACCAATATAATATTTGTGAATATCTAAAAAAAAAAAATCCCCAAAGATTTGACAAATGATTAGTACCACTATTTGGTTCTTTTCGAGAACGGTTTTTAGAGAGTTGGCCTTGGGAGAAGATCACTTCCTTGCACAGTGGAAAGGGGTGTGGTGCGACTGGCTCCGTGAGAGCTTGCTAAATAATGATCTCGACGATTGAGAATCATGGCTGCCAACAGAGCTTTAATGTTGTTAGGAAAAACACAGCTTGCTGGAGCCATTTGTAGATTGTAATTATTTATGGGGTTAATGATTCACTATGGGAATCAATTAAAACCATCTCCAATGCTTTCACTATGATATATGTGGTATTAGTTTTGTTACATTACATATTGTAATCTAGGATGTAGATCTCTGGGTCTGGGCATGCTTTGAAAAAACTAGACCTAAATCAAAACATCTGATTTTTTTATTCATGTGTCACAGGAACTTGATGAAATCCGCAAGTCTGGCATGAAAAATTTCCGCAACATTCAAGTGGATGACACAAATATTTTGACCTGGCAAGGGCTCATTGTTCCTGTAAGTAGCTAATATTGTTTTAAGGATAGCCAAAGGCCTATTCCTAATGTGCTGTTGTCTGTAAGTTTCTCACAATTTAACAAATCTTTTGTCTAATTGGTTGAGGCAGTCGTCCATGTGTTTTAGACCCGATTTGTATCATGGGAACACTACTTGTACATTGTTGATCTCTCCTCGCTTTTTTCAAAACCATCCATCTATGATCTTCTCTAAAAGGACAACCCCCCATACGACAAAGGAGCATTTCGGATTGAGATCATCTTCCCTGCAGAGTACCCCTTCAAGCCCCCCAAGATCTGCTTCAAAACAAAAATCTACCACCCCAACATTGACGAGAAGGGACAAGTGTGCCTACCAGTTATCAGCGCTGAGAACTGGAAACCAGCAACTAAAACCGACCAAGGTATTGTGAATAGGCATGCATGCAAACACTAGGCTATGTGTGTGAACAAACAACAATGATACATTTCTGCAACGGGACAGCATTTTTCAATTAGATTTGAATATCATCACAGAGTGACCATCACCATCTATCTTCTTGTTGAGCTAAGCCTTTCTCTGCTCTCTCCCTCCAGTTATCCAATCACTGATTGCTCTGGTCAACGACCCTCAGCCAGAGCATCCACTGAGAGCAGACCTAGCAGAGGAATACTCAAAGGACCGTAAAAAATTCTTTAAGAATGCAGAGGAGTTTACAAAGAAGCATGGCGAGAAGCGACCTGTGGACTGAGAGTAACTGAGTGTGACTCCCTCCTCCTGGTTCCCCATTCCCTCTCCTGTTTCAAGCCCCCCCTAACCCCACTGGCCTTCTCTGCTCTTAGCCCAACATCCAGAAAGGTCCTTTTCATGCATACACACATTGTTCTAGCAGCCCCTCACCTCACCCACTCCCCTCAGCGGAAAGCGGGGTAGCTCTGTCTCACTTAGACCTGGAACCAGGATGTGGATGCGCATGGCTCTTGCCTGTAGGTTTCAGCTCCTGGCATTTCTAACTTTCTAGGGATTTCTTAAATTATGAAAGTGCTAAATTGGTTCAAGGGGGAAACCTGTAAAAGAAAAGTGAATGAAAAAGGGGGAAGATGTTTTGTCTGATTTTCTCCTTTTGGTGGGTTAACGTAAATCTAATGATTGCTTATGCAAACCTCTGTAAAGAGATTATTTTGACCGCTATAAAAGCTTAATGCAACGCCCCACTCGTGCTACGATTGTTCACCCCCCCTTTCACTCTTTCCCGTCACAAAATATGTACAACTCAATAGTAACAATATTAGATAAAACTTATAGCAACAAGGTTCCTGGGGTGTGTGGCAGAATGTTAATTTTGTATTCCTTTTTTGCCTAAGTTGCACTTTACTCTGTGGAACTAGCTTTTTAAGTTCACTATACACTTCTGTTTATCACCAATTCAATGTGTCAGATGTTATAAAAATGAAAAACAAAATGTGTGTGATTAAACTTAATTTTAAATAAGAAAATATTTTAAAAGCATAATACACATACACTGTATCAATATGTTTACCAATATTTTCCAGTGAAATATTTCAACCACTACATTTTGGAATCCCCAATACATTATAGCCACTATTTCCTTTTAGTTGTGGTATTCTGAATACACCTTTCTAAATTAAGCTTCACTTGGTTTCATCATGGAAAAGTACACATCTGAAACATCGGGGTGATATATATCTATATTTAGATTCTATACCCACATTCTATTTTGTCAAACATTTGGGTTAAAAGATAAAATATTAGCATGGCCTAGTTTGGACATCAGGCTTGTGGTGATTGCTGTTGGCTATATTTGATTGATGCGTCTTTTTCGTAAAACGTCCGGGTTTGAACGGGTTGTCTAAACCATTTTAAGGAAAGAAAAAAGACGTAGAATGTCAATGCCCAAGACGATGTCAAGGGGCTGGCTTCAACAGGATCCAGATTATTGTTGAATAACTTCCATTGTCGGTTTAAAGCCAGGGCGTAGTCAGTCGGGTTGAGGGCAAGTTTCTTGTCGAAAGCGCAGCCTCATTTGACTTGTATAGCGATTTTCCAAAAACCCAAAGATGCTTGTGATTGATGTAGGCCTATTACCGTCTCCTCTTTTCTGAACACGCACAAATACAGCCTGTGGGACAACAGCATCAGCAAGCTATTGAGTTTGTGGCCGTCTGCCGGGTTATCCTGTGCCATTAAAATGCAAGGATAATATTAGCTAGTCTGTATTTATTGTTTATTACTATCTTCAAAGCACTTCATAGCATTGTTTAAAAGTGCCATATAAGTACAAGTATTTATTACCTACAACTAAACCCATAATCATGGTTCCTGTCGCTTCAAGATTGAGTGGCCACTAAATGACCACTGGAGGGCAGTATTTTGTCATTGAAGAATTGGGAACAGCGCTGTGCTCAAGTTTTGGATTTCATCATCGCAGCTTGAAAAAGTGGATCCGTTTCCTAAATATATTGTTCACTATGATATAAAATATCGATTGTTCAATACTAACAAATGCTCTCGTGAGACAAAATATTAAAGCAGTTGACATAGTGCTGTCAAAGTATATAAATTGACAAGTACTAGTGCTGAAATTGTCAATCACAGTTTTTTTCATAGTTCCTGGGAAGTTTTAGAGAATACTTTTTAAATCACTGCAGCCAATTACATTTTCTAATCATAGTTACACTTTAAGAAATAAACGTTATTGTTCGTCAAACAAACATTCATTTACAATATTTCGAAAGTCTAGCATCATAGATGGACTGAATAGCATCTATATCTCTGTTAAAAATGTCTGATCATCTTAAGGTTAGTCTCAGACCATCAAAGAGATCAATGTATGTACCAAACCTCTCTTTAACAGTGTTCTCAAAACAAATAAAGATAATGGTAGGTACCAGCCTGGGCCCTTTATTTGACTTGTTTCAATATACAGGCCTGTGTGTGCCTTATTTATCTATAGTGTGTCCCTCCCCATGAAGTGACTCGGGTTTTAAGGTTAGTCCGAAGATTAGCCTTATCTACACGTCACTAAGAAGCTCTTTGGTCGATTAGCCTTGGAGTGACTAAGCTGTCTAACCATGAGGGTCACCAAGAAAGACAACCACTTGGCTGCGACAGTTTATGTCTGTCATTCATGCTTATGTAACTGAAGAACATGCAGGACAAACCCTCTCTTCATCTGTGTATATAGTTAAAGGAGCTTAATGAAATATCAAGCCAGCCTGCAATATAGTCTAAACTGGATTATGATGAGTGACTTTGTTTTACTTTGCATCAAACCTGGTTTATTGTGAATGCCTAATTTCTGAAAGGCTTTCTCCCCTAACTATGACGTCCAATGAAGTCTTGCTGCAAATCTGAGTCTCAGCCCATGTCCTAAGTGTTGCTGCAATAAAACCATTATATTGGATAAGCGGTTAGGAAAGTGGTGGAGAGGCAATGATCTGGAGCAGTTGGGTACAGGTGAGTGTATAGACTACCTTACATATGGACGCCATCACGATTTTTATGGATTCCTTATTATGAAGCCGGTTGTTAAATTATTGCTGTGTCTGTCTATGAAATTGATATAAAAGTGAAATCAAAGTGGTTCATAAATGGTTATGCAGGCTTTTAGTGTGACAAAATATGGTGAGGAAACAAGGTATGTTTTTATTCTTTCAAAAAGCACGGAAGTCAGTGTTTAGTGGCTCAGACTTTATTGAGGTTAGTGTTACAGTGTTATGACCCTAGCTTGAGGCTGAGGCTGCCCCACAGTTTTCAGCTCAATATATTATAGAATTTCCTCCATCTTCAATGTCCCCTCCAAAGGGGTAAAGTAAGATCTGCCAATAAACCAGAAAATTGTCTTTCTACTTCTACTATAATTTGTTGTTGGGAGATTGGTGAGGGGAATTGTGATTTCTCCTCCCATCTTATAACCTCTGACTATGAAGTTGGTTACTTTCTTTGAGAGCCCAGGATTTATCTCTTGAACTGGGAAATAGGGCCAGGGACCTTGATGTCCTGGCCTCTCTCCAGCCTCTTCTCGCACTCAATCAGGAAATTGACCCCATCAACCACACACTGAACCAACTCCACCTATAAGTATAAAAAACACAAAACAGACACAAATACACACGTTATTTTCACAACAGGTACGTATGATATTGGTCATATAGAGGCTAGAAAATGATAAAGTTTAGCATTTATCTGTTAGTCATCCTGATAGTTTGAGGACAAAAAGGTAGTGATTGATTTGATTACCTCGGATTTGCCCAGACGGTCATTGTTTGAGATGTCAAAAGTGTCCCCAGTAGCTGCGGTGTCCACTCCACCTGTACCTCTCTTCTGGAGGCGCAGGTTGTTCAGGATGGCAGAGAAACGGGGATCCTAAAGGGGGAGGGCAGAATCCATTGAAATCAGTAAAATCATATGTCTCATCAGTTAATACACCCACTAAAAATGCATAGATATAGTTCTAGGGCTGGAAACATCTGATGGAAAATCTTTCCTTCCAACACAATTGTTGTGTGTGTGTGTGTGTGTGTGTGTGTGTGTGTGTGTGTGTGTGTGTGTGTGTGTGTGTGTGTGTGTGTGTGTGTGTGTGTGTGTGTGTGTGTGTGTGTGTGTGTGTGTGTGTGTGTGTGTGTTAATGTGCTACCTTGCTAAGTCTGGGCAGTCTGACGTGCACCCCGGCCCTGAGACCAGTGCCCAGGTTGGACGGGCAGGTGAGAATGTAGCCCAGACGCTCATTCCACATGA